>JAPMOQ010044283.1:0-15546 GCA_026543055.1 Argiope trifasciata
GATTTGAGTGGAAATAATATTAAAGGACTGCCAGAAAATTTTGGAAAATTAAGTGCTTTATCTTCCCTAGATTTGGGTAGCTCATTTGAAGAATTAGAAAGAAATCGAATGATTTCTAATGGGAATGATATTGAACACTTGCCTATTACTTTTTGTGATCTTAAAAATTTAACTAAACTTGAACTTGATGAAAATCAACTTCTTCAGCTCCCAGAAGAGTTTGGACTTCTGGGAAACTTAATTTATTTAGATTTAAGTCATAATATGCTTAAATTTTTGCCTGAAAGTTTTGGTCAGTTGCAATTGCTGAAAGTGTGCCTATTGTCTATGAATTTTATTACTCATTTGCCTGCAAGTATTGGTATGCTAAAATCTATAGAAGAGTTTAAATTGGATAGCAATATGGTATGTAATATTAAAAAATTTTTTATATGCTGTTTTATTTAAATATTAATAATGTTTTCATGCATTTTTTAGAAGACATCTTTATGTTTTTTCCATTAAAAACTACACTTTAAATGCCCAAATATTCTTGATCTGTAAATGAAACATTTTTTTTTGAAATTCAAAACATACATTCAACATGGAGAGAGGAATACTCATTATAGTTAAACAGAAAAAAAAATTAATCAAAAAAGTGTATTTGCAAAATTTTAGTGAAATATTTAAATCTAAATCATTTTTAATATTTAGCTAGCTAATATGAAAATGTAGGTTAAAAGTCAGTGTTTTTTGTTACTTCAAAACATCAATGATCTAACACTCATGTGTATGTAATTTCAAACAACCTGTTCTAGAACATTAATGCATATGCAAAATGTCATATTTTACTTTTTTTAACCTTATATTTCTGACTAATCTAAAAACTCTAGTTGGTCAAAAATCCAGGGCAATTTTTTTGTCTACAGAAACAGAATGAAATCTTCCTATTTTTCAAATTAATAAAAAGAGGGAGACACTTGTTAAATTATAATTGAAATACCTGTCCAATCTCCATTCTAAAAGGCCATTCCATGGTTGTCATATGCAGTTTAATAATTATAAATTTGCTATTAGCTACCAAATTTATACTCATTCAAATTTCAAAAATTTGTGACAGATTTTTTATTATTTATTTTGTTTGTGGGTGTGTATATACACCTTAACGTTGTATGTATAATTAGCTGAAAATTTTAAAAAATAAAATCAGAAAAGTTGAATCAAACATGATTATCTACAGAATTTCAAATTAGAGGTTCTAATCTCCTTTTAACTTTTTCCTTAAGAATAATATGTTGCTTATTTATTAATTTTGAGCCTTTTTGACAATGTAAGGTTATTTTTAATTCACTACATTAATGAATTTTCTTCATAATTTTTTTAAAAAAAGTTTTATATAATGTATGAAAGCTTAATAAAACATAAATTTTATAGCACAAAACATAAATGATATCATAAAAAAAATCAATATATATTTACATGTCCTCAATAATATCATTTTCAAAATAGTGAAAGTAAAACTGCTTTATTTATCAATGTTTTATTACTTGTTATTAGAACAGCAATTTTAATTCCAGTTTTCATTTTTTGTTGATATTCCATATTTCAGGGATATTTAAAGTTAAAGTTAAATTACATTTTTTAATAAAAGAATTTTATATTATTGTTTATAACAATCAAAGAATTAACGATTAATGCATTCTTATATCAAATCTTTTAAGTATAGTGGTATTGAATATCATTATATTCATATCCATCAACTACCATTATCTTGTGAAATATAATTCACTGGATGTTTAATTTAAATGACACAACAAATGACTTTTAATCATATTGGAAGGAAAGGTAAATGTACAAATATTTTGTCTGGATTTTCATATATATTATTGTTTTAAAATTAATATATCATTCTTGAGTATTATATTATTTGGTTACTTATTAGAAAATACATTTATATAAACATTCTTTTTATGTTGCTAATATACTTTTTATTGAAGGAGTTCTTGAATTAGAAAGAAAAATTGCTATTGCTGTTTAAAAATGGCTTTGCTGTTTAAAAATGGCTTTGCTGTTTTTATATAATGCATATATCTGTTAAATATGAAAGTGCTTTGGAAATGTAGAAAAATACATTATGAGCAGACCAGTCATTGTAGTATTTCTTTTTCTCCTTATTTGAATAATATGTGTGGCCTGTAGTTTTCAAGCATTAAAAAGATGGCCTATATTTATTTGGGTTGAGTTGAGTTGGTGTTTAATGGCACAAAAGCCATTTTTGGCCATGCTGCGCCACATCCTTGAAATTAAAATATATTTCTATTGATAATGAAATCTTAATATGGAATATTTACAAAATCTAAATGACTGAGAGTGTTTATCTATGAGTTATGAAAAGCGTAACAATGATGTTATGTATGGTACTGTGCTAAGAATGGGATGAATGTTTATATATGATTATAAAAACCTATATTTTTTAAAAAACTAAAAAGCCCAACATGCGGAGTTTCAGAAAGCAATTCGACCAATTCAGGGTGAGTCTTCTGGAAACATGCAAAGCGCTGGATAGAAAACCGTGGACACTCCACAAGAATGTGTGAAACAGACATAGGACTATTACACATTGAACAAAAGGGTGTTGGATCCCCCATCAACAAATGTCGGTGGGTAAATCGAGTATGCCCAATCCTTAACCTAGTTAAAATTGTGTCTAGATTTCTGCTGTGTAATGTGGGCCAGAAATCTATTGTAGGTTTAATTGCATGGAACTTATTACTAATCTGTGAATCCCATTCAGTTTGCCATTTGGAATGCAGAATATGATTTATGTATTTCTTATAATCGTTAAGAGGAATCTGTGTTGGCAGGAAGGTAGTGGCCAATTTTGCTGCCTTATCAGCTTTTTTATTTCCCGAAATTCCCACATGTGCGGGAACCCAGCATAAAATAATTCGAAAGCCCTTACAGATAAGTTTGTCATGCAAGTTTAAAATGTTGAAAAGCAAAGGATGGCTATGAGCATGTAATGATGACAGAGATTGCAATGCACTCATTGAATCAGTGTATATTATATAATTATCAGCAGAACAATTCGAAATAACCGATAAAGCTTTTAAAATAGCAGTTACCGCTGCAGTAAAAATAGAACAAAATGAACTAATTCTATAGGCTATTGAGGAATTTGAAATAATACAAGCAAAAGAAGTATAATCGTATCCTTTAGATCCATCTGTAAAAATAGGATTAAAGTGGCGATATTTTTGACGATAATCAGCAAAGATTTGTTGATAAACGATATCCGCAGTGTTTTGTTTATCAAAATATTGAAATGGATTCAAGTATTGGATTCCATGAGATTGCCAGGGTGATAAGAGAAACGATTGTTTTGAAACTATTTATACCTTCTCCAGATGCAGTTCTGAAGCTAAACGCACCATTCTCTCAAAGAAGGAGGGTATTAATGATGGTCGAGCAACATGAAGGCGTTGTAAAAATTGGCTCTGATTAAAATTATAATAGGGATGGTCAGGATTTGATAAAATTTTAAAATAACAATGGAGAGACAATATCTGCCTTCTAATGTGTAGGGAAGACTCATTACATTCTATGTATAAACTTTGTACAGGTGATGTCCTGAATGCTCCTGGACATAATCGAAGAGCAGCATGATGAACAGTATCCAATTTTTGCAGAACACTGCGTCTTGCAGAACCATAGACATTGCAACCATAGTCATGTTTGGATAAAATTACCGCTCTGTAAATAGACAGACGGTTGGCACCCCATGTAGTGTTTGAAAGAACCTTTAAGATATTTAGGGATCTTCCACATTTTTTTCTTAGGTAAGTTATATGAGAGGCAAATGAAAGCTTTTTATCAAAAATCAGACCTAAAAATTTAACTTCGTCAAGTACTTTGACAGGATGACCTTTTAGGCGAATCTCAGGCTCAGGATGTAGGCTGCGTTTCCTACAGAAATGTATAGCATTTGTTTTTTCAGGAGAAAATGAAAATCCATTCTTATCGCCCCAATCTGTGAGTTGATCGATTGCATTTTGAAGCTGCCTCTCTATGAAAGTCATGCTATCCCCAGAACAAGAAATGTAGAGATCATCTACATATAAGTGGCCTTTCACATATAAAGATAAATTGTCTAAAATAGAGTTGATTTTCAAAGCAAAAAGAGTCACACTCTGGACACTTCTCTGAGGAACTCCCTCCTTTTGTACAAACACATTTGAAAATTCTGAACCAATCTTAACTCTAAAAGTCCTTAACTCCTAGAAGTTTTGAATAAATATTGGCAAGTCTCCTCTTAAATTACACTTGTAGAGATCCTTCAAAATGCCAAAGCGCCATGCTGTGTCATAGGCTTTGGCAATATCAAAAAAAAAAAAAAAAAAAAAAAAAAAAGCCATCAAATGTTTTCTATGGAGAAATGCATTTCGTACATCAATTTCTAAAGTCAACAGGTTGTACATTGTTCATCGGCCTCGTCTAAACCCACTTTGAGAAATGTTTAACATTTTGTTATGCTCCAGGTAGTATACAAGTCTACGATTAACTATTTTTTCCAAAAGTTTACATAAACAGTTCGTCAGGGCAATCGGCCTATAGTTAGAAGGGTCCATTGGATTCTTACCAGGTTTCAGAATGGGTATTATAGTTGCTTCTTGCCAGGCAGTGGGAAAATATTGTTCTTGCCAAATTCTATTGTATAAAAAGAGCAGGTTTTTAAGAGAGGTTTCGGAAAGATTTTTGATCATATCATAACTTATATTATCAGGACCAAGTGAAGACTTGTGTACACTATTGAGGCAGAATTTAAGTTCAAAGAGTGTAAACGGTCTGTTATACGAAGTGTCTATTGTAGTTTGGAATTCTAGTTTTTCCTTTTCGATTAAACTTTTATAGTTTTGAAATGTATTTGTATAATACTTGTTATTACTTGCGTCAGCAAAAGCCGAAGCTATAGAATTAGCTATATTTTTTAATGAACTTACCGGAGCACTGTTTCGAAGCAAGATAGGAATCCCATGACTCGCTGGTGCTCCAAATATTTTTTTAACCCTACTCCAAAGTTGCTTGCTGGAAAGCGAAGGGTTGATGGAATTAACATATTTTTCCCACGAGTCCCGTTTGCTACTTCTTTGAATCCGTCTAGAATTGGCTTTTGCCCTTTTGAAGCGAATTAAATTTTCAGTGGTGGGGTATCTACGGAAAGCATCCCAGGCTTTTCTTTGCATCTTATATGCCTTTTGACAATCATTATTCCACCAAACCTTGCGCTGCCTCCTAACTTTTGTCGAAGTTTTAGGAATTGAATCATTCACTGCAATTATCAGAAGCTGAGTAATTTGGGCAACTGCTGCATCTATGTTAATATTATTCACCATTTCTTCAGTAATATTAGCTAATAAAGTGAATTTGGTCCAATTGGCAGCTTCTAGTTTATATCTGGGAGAACTGGGAGTAGAAGTTTGATGTCTCCTATTATCGAATAATACTAGGGGGAAGTGGTCACTATTGTGTAAATCCTTATCCATTTGCAAATTTAAAAAGGGATAGAGGGTGGGAGAACATATTGCTAGATCCAGTGCATGAAAACTGTTTGTCGGTGTATGAAAATAAGTGTGCTCGCCATTGTTAAAAAGACAAAGATTATGATCATCCAAAAATTGCTCTATCTGACGACCTCTACTATTATTGCCTTTGCTTTCCCAAAGAGGGCTGTGGCCGTTGAAATCACCTAAAATGTTAAAAGGCTCGGGGAGTTGAGAAACAAGATCATTTAATTTAGACTGCTCAATATATGCGTTTGGTGGCAGATAAAGACAGCAAAGAGTAATCAGAGAGTGCGTATGAATTCGAGCTGCGACAGCTTGTAGTGAAGTGTTCAAAACCAATGGACAGGAGGGCACAGAATTTGAAATAAGGAGGGCAACTCCTCCTGAAGCTTTTTCGCCAACATTGGCTTTATGGAGAACATGATAATCACGCATTTGAACTGTGTCTTTAGGTTTCAAAAATGTTTCTTGCAGGGCAATACAAGCTGGTTGATAATTATTAATTATGTCTTTAAGATCAGAATATTTCTGATTCACCCCATGACAGTTTTAAGAAATGAGTGTATCCATAATGCGGAACCGAAGAAAGATGAGAAATGAGAGAAAACGAGGAAACTAACTGCACTTTGGAGAGAGTGGCGGAGTTGCTCTTTCGGACATTGAGTCGTCCTCAGATGTGTTCACCTTGGGAGAATCATCACATCTACTCTTTTCAGTATTAGATTTTTTTATAAAATCTTGCAAAGATAATGTTTGTTTTTTCAATTGTTTGGATGTTTCTTTGTTTTTCTTAGTGACATCTAACCGTGCCTTCTTGTTCTCAATTTTTTTCTCTTTCGCCTTTTTTTGCTTTCTTGTTTTTTTAGGGGAGATGCCTGTGAGTGAATTTTTAATTTTTATTAAAGGAGAATCGTGAGAATCCAGGGCAGGCTGAGAAATCTTCTGATCAAAAATTGCATTGGAAGTTGAAGGCATCTGAGATGCGATAAAAATATCTGTAGGTTGGGGCATATTGCCTTTGTTAGGAATAGCGTTTACCTTAGTAGGCTGGGTTGTTTTACGGGCCCAACAGTTTGGGCATGTTAGAATAGAGACAACATCATCCCCTTTTAAAGTAGCCGGTATTTTGGCAAGAGATATTTCCGTCTGTGTAATTGTAGTGGTAGGGAAGTTTTTAGGACTATATTTATTTGGAAAAATTCTTATAGACAATTTGTCTTAAACCTCTAAAAAATGATTTTGAAAGATAATAATATTAAAAGAAAAAGTTTTACTTTTTAAAAGAATGTAAGCGATTTTATTAATAAAGCTTTAAATAATGACATTTTAAATGCTTTTTTATTGTTTCTGAAGTAAAGCAATTAATGTTAACAAATGGGGAAAAGAAATTTTCAAAATAATATCTTTAGGTGTGTCATTATTTCTCATGTATGATAGATACGATCCCAATATAGTCAAGCTTCATATTACGAGAAAATAAAAAGGGTCTTGCCTAACAAGCGATGTTTCTCTGAATGAGGGACAACGAAATACTGTCACATTTCTGTAATTGAAAATTGTGATAAGGAATTATTTTGAGCACTTGTTTGGAAAGAACCTTTATATGTTCATGGAAAAAGTTTTGACCATAAAGCATTATGGTACTCGACTCCAAAGGGTTTGAACAAATGCCCGTAGAATCTCAATAAAAGAGATTTTGTCTTTGGTCAAGATTATGTGCTAGAGATGGATAACATCAATGAGCTGATAGAAGAACATACTCAGAATTGCCAGAAAGCGTATGGAGCTGCATCCTGTGTTACGGCAAAAAATATTGTTGAGGAGATTAGATCAGTGAAGGAAGAAATCATAAATGTAACACCCTTCCATTGAAATTAGGGAAATACTAAAAGCACAGGAAAATATTGTATGGTGTATTGAGAAGCTTCACCCTGATAAGGCAATAGTTACACGCTGTACAGATTCATTTAACAGCAATGACATGTCTTATGTTTACCAAATTTTACAAAATTACCAAAGACATATATTTTTAGACATTTTTTTGTTTTTAAGTAAGCATTATAAGTGATAAATTATAAATTTGTATGAGTACTTTTTTTCGAAATGGAACTCATTGTATTATTTAAATAGGATTACTGTGGGGGAAAAAGATTTCGCATTACGATTAAAATTCGAGAACGTGTTAGACTCTACTGTATCTAAGCATATTTAATTCTACATTATAGGTGTGTGACATAGTGAAGTATATATTAGGTTGTTCGGAAAGTAATTTCGTTTTTTCCTGACAAAGGATTTAATTGCATTTTTCGCACCCAATTTCATACTTAAACCGCAAAATCATTTTATGTTTTAAGAGCTAATATAGCAAGGCTTGAGTGTGAAAAAGTGCAGCTGATTCTTCATAGTAGTTTTTGGATGGTGCCCTTTTAAATATGGAGAGCAATAAACAGCATTTTCGTCATTTTTTTCTTTTTTGCTATAAAAGGTAAAAATGCTGTTCAAGCCAGAAATAAATTAGCCAATATGTGTGGAGAAGATGTGTTAACAGTACATCAGTACCAGAACTGATTTGCAAAATTTTTCCTTCAAATGAGGAGGCCAAAAACCACCTCGATCAGTTTTTTTTACAGCAAAGACCAAAACTTTTATGAGCGTGTAATCATGTTACTACCAAAAGGTATTAGACCAGAATGGCAAAAGGTATTAGACCAGAATGGCAATTTTATAATTTAATAAATAATTTATTCATTAAACGAAAATTTCTTTTCATTTTGACACAAAAATACGAAATGACTTTCCGAACGACCCAATATTTAATAGCTGGAGACATTGTTAAAAGAATTATGGTATTTTATTTGTGTTGATTTTACTAATTATCATTATAATTCTGGTATTATCAGAAATTTAGAAACTATGGCATCCTTTTTAATAGCTAAGTCTCTTTCTTTTTACTCCATCTTTTTCGTTCTGAAAATAAAATTAGTCATATATGTATATATAATTTTTTTTTTTTTTTTTTGGTTAAAGATTGAATTGTTACCAGAATCTTTTGAAAGTTTGACAACATTGAAAACGCTTGATTTATATAATAATAATCTGAAAGAACCCCCAGTTACTCTAAGAAAATTAAAGCGCTTGAAACATCTAGATCTGAGAGAGGTAAGAGCATATTTTTGATAGATGTGTAAGCTACCAATACCGTTTTACATTTTATATATATATATATTTTTTGCATCCCCTGAAATAAGACGATATTCTGTTTCACTTTTTTTAGACAGATTTTTTTCTTATGCATAAAAGTCTTTCCCCCTAAATATTTTTCGCGAGTATCTCCACTGCCTATCCATAAATACAGGGTGGTTATAATTTGACTTCCTCTATAAACAACATCTTACAACGCAAATAGGTGAACGGATTGCAGTGAAATTTAGTATATAGACTATATACGATATGCGCTCACGGTATTTCGTAAAAAAAAAAAAAAAAAAAAAAAAAAAAAAAATAGCTTCAAAATGTCCACTAGAGGGCATCTTTTGCGAAAAAAAATTAATTTTAACCCAATAAAAACCAAAACAGAATACAGAAACAGTATTAACATTTATTGGCTAGTTTCTGATCACTTTGTCATCGAACCATATTAAGTAAAGGCAAAGAAAAAAAAATGCACTATTTGAGAAAAACACTTCAGTTTGCAGACACAAGGTTAGATTAGGACGAAATTGCCCAAGCGGAGTAGTTGCTAATCATGTCCAGGATGATGAAGGGAAAGATGTTTCATGTGATCACTCTCATTCATCTGCAAAATTTCACGTTGATCGACAATGTATTCAACAGCAGATCGTAACTCATCAGTTATGGTGCTTCGCACATGGAGCGTTACCGAATTCTTTAAGCCATTCAACGTCGTAGCAAGATACCGTCATCATTAAGTTGGAAACTTCGATATAAAACATGACAACGACTCAAATATTTCTTATCATAACCTATTTTGCATAAATTCCTCTACTTTGCAATCATGCAAATCTCGACATTTTTTTTCTGGAATATGTAGCTTTTCCCATTTTTATATATTATTACTCATAGTTGAAAGGTTTGCTGCAAAAAGGATGTAGCTCTATCTTGGGGAAATTTAGTTGTACATTTATTTTTTAAATATCCTTGTTCGTTTGGTGCTAAAAAGGTGTAGTTCCAATCTTAGATCTTTATTTACTCAAGAGATAGTGCTGTCTGTTTCTTTAGAATTTTCAGACGTTTTTTATGTCTTTCTACAAATTTAGAGCTACATCCTTTTGACAGCAAACTCTACAATTCTTGTTCTGGATCGTTAAGGCTGTTTTCTATATTAGATTTTTGGTCGTTTATTGTGCTAAATTTAATGCTTTTCCGAAAAAAGGCACCCTCCGGTGGATATTTTAAACTATTTTTCTCCAAAAAATCCGTGAGCGCATCCTGTGTATAGTCTATGTACCAAATTTCTGTGTAATCCATTAATCTTTTTGCATTGTAGGACTGTAGTTTATAGAAGTTTAATTATAACCACCCTGTATATGACTTTTCCAAAAATTTTTTATTGCTTTCCCTTAAAAGGATACAATATGATTTGGATTTCATCTTTTTCTGATATATTCATTTCTCCGTTTAATAACGTACTCTTGACATGAATGAGTGGATTGTGATAAAATTACAACGGAAAGTCTAATGTATGAAACACGTCACCAGCAGAACAGGGAAAGCACAGAGAATTTAAAAATCGTCTAAAGAAATCGTCAAAATGCAGAGCAGTTTGAACATTTTCACAAAAGCTAGGAACATATTTTTTTTCCCCCGAAAAAATGTCGATATCTAAAGATTGCAAGAATAAAAGTTCATAGTTATTGCTTTCGGAAACGAAACAACACCATTCGCGATTGTGTAAAAATTCGCACTTTTTTTTCCCTCTGTGTAGGACATTCCAGTTTCAATTTGCGAGACACTTGTTCTTTTTCATGAGATGCACGAATTTCAGTTAATGAGCATACGCAAGACTTCTATAACTGTATTAAAGAATATAGCATATTCTGGCAGGATTAATTAGATTCAGTCTTCAGAAGCGCTGTGGTGTTTGGCCAATCATACTTGAGTTTGTTGAATTTTTTTGTTTATTAAAGGAGAAACTGTAAGCTTATTCAAAGTATAAAACAGTTCTCATAATCCCATTCTCATTCATATTTAATATGAATTGTATGGATAAAAAAAATCAATCCTGATTTTGCTGAATGGGTTCGAGAAGTTCCACAAAGTCCATTTATTGCACACTGCTCTCTTTGTAAGAATATAATAAACTTAGCAGGGTTGTCACTTAAATCTGAAAAAATAAATAAATCTTTTTTTTTCTTGACATATATTTAAAATACGAAGAAATGCGAGAATAACACATGTACTAATTATAATGGAATTTGATTTTAAGGAAGGGAAAAAGCAAATAAAAATAGCCCTAATTTAACATTATTCGAAATTATTGCATATTCAAAGAAGGTTTAATATTTACACTCAATAAAAGGTCGATTTCTTTAT
This sequence comes from Argiope trifasciata, assembly GCA_026543055.1. Lineage (NCBI taxonomy): Eukaryota > Metazoa > Arthropoda > Arachnida > Araneae > Araneidae > Argiope > Argiope trifasciata. The sequence goes on from JAPMOQ010044283.1 coordinate 11,097, forward strand.
TTAGAATTTGGAATTTTGCAAGACAATATTTATATATTAAGGGATGATATATTACCTCTCTTATTCTTCAAGTGTAAGTCACATAAAATTAAAGACTCAGGTGGAATAAAGCAAAAAACACTTTTTTTTATCATGATACAAATCATATAATGATTACTTAACAAAAAACATTGCAAAGAAATATTATTAATTTTTTTATTTGTTCATTTTAGCCGATTTAATTATTTGGGCATCAATTTCTGCGACTTCTGCAGATTTTTCAGCCATCAGTTTCATGGAGCTTATTATTATTGATAAATTAGGCACAACATTTCTGTCAGGCCAAACGTGCATTTTTCAACTATTTAACTTTCTGTGAACATAAGTGGAAATATTTCCTCTATATCATTGAATGAATTAAAAGACGAATGTGACGCAACAGGTTTTAAAATCCATAAAAATTTAGCTGATGTTTTTTTTTTTTTGAAATTTTGATGTGTCATTCGTTTTAGATACTAAAGTCCAGCATCAATGATGACTCTTTTGAATTAACATGCAGTCTTGTATGTTTCCCCCTTTTGCATGATTAGTAGGTGTTTGTTTTTTCATATTTCTTAGGTTTATTATCTTCTTACAAAGCGAGTAGTACGCAACAAATTGATTTTGTGGAACTTCTGGAACCTTTTTAGCAAAATCAGGATTGATTTTTTTTATCTGCCCAATTAGTATTACATACGGACTGTGAGCAGCTCATTGATTTAAAAATATTCTCTAATCTACTTTGAATAAGGTCACAGTTTCTCAAATAATAAACAAACCAGTAAAAAAAACTCAAATATAGTATAATACTCCAAACACCACCGCACTGCTCCCGCAGATTGAATATTGCCAATCTCGCCTGACAAATGTATTCTATTCTTTCAAGCAGTTGCAGAACTTTTGCGCATGCTTATTTGCAACAATGCGGGATTATCATGAAAGAGAGCATCTGTCTTTCAAATCGAAACTAATATAATCTATATAGAAAGAAAAAAATGAGCGTGAGAAAAAAGATGAGTTCCCACATTACACTATTTCGAATTTTATTGTTTCATTTTTGGAAGCTTTGAATACGATCTTTAATTCTTGATTTTGTTAAATATCGGTAAAAAAATAACCGAGAAATTTAAAATTCCCTGCATTTTCACCATCTTTGTGAAAGATTTCGAATTTATCTGGGTTTGCGGTGTTTTTAGACGATTTTTAAATCTAATGTGTTCTCCCTGTTCTGTGACATTGTAACCTTGGTCCAAGTAATAAAGGAAAACAGACACTTGTAGTCATGCCGAAAGATAACATGCCAAATTTAATACACGAAAATGTATCAATTTTAAACTTATTTTCAAATTTAGTTATTATGCTTTTAATATTATTGTAGCAAAAACAATTGTCTCAAAGAAAATGACAATATATTCGATTTATTTTAATAACGTAATCAATAATAATTTTAAATACTTTAAATTTATAAGGGCCCTGAAAGTTGTTACTCAAAATATAATGGATTTTTTTTTTCAAATATTTATCTCATTTTCAAAATAAAATCTAGCTATTATAGCATTTCGATTTTTTAATAATAGTAAAACACAATTTTAATCTTTGACTTTTAAATTAAACAAAAATTTCAAAATTATATTTAATTTTAAAAACAGATTCCCCCCCCCCGTGGAATGTACATATGGAAATAAAGATATCACATTAATTTTTTAATCATATTAATATTTCTGAATCTATTTTTATGCATAAAACTCTGCAGTTTTTAAGTCTAAGAATTCAAAAACTTTTAATTTTCTGCATAATAAAATGGTATATTAGTTAATACGAATTCGCATTATTGCTTCCCTTTGTTTCATGATAAGGTAAAGGATTACTGAATGGCCAGGCTAATCACAGGCTTGGTGACAAATGCGAATCGTTGCAGTATCTTCATTAGAAATCGAGTTCCATTTGTTGCAAAGCATTCGATGCCCTGTCATAGAGGCTATAAAATCAGAGATGCGCATGTTAATTTTATCAAGCTAGGGGAATGCAAGTAATAGTTGAATCGAGTCTCTCTTTGGAGTGTTGCTTTCCAATGAATTTCTATCAGAGTTTTGTCCTGTCGTGAAATTTAAACTTCCTAAATTGTTGCTTGTATACAATTGTTTACTGCTATTTTACTGTTCTTGTGTACTCTTTGTCTGTGTTTTGCCATTCTGCATTCGTGTTTTCATAGAATAAATCACTTTTATCAGTTATTGAATCTGATCAAATTTCTACCGTAATGCATAGATTTTCTGTAACTTTATGTTTGCAAACCAAAATGTCCATCTTGTATTTTGGATACAAACTAGCACTTTTGCTTGTCTGAAATGGCATTTTAAAGTCGATAAAAGACGATTAAAAATACCACTATAGAGGAAATAAGTTTATTGGATATCTCATAGATTCAAAAGCCAGGAAAGATAAATTATTTGCCGTAGTTTTCAAAATATCTGTATCATTTAGAAGAATACCATCTGACAAATGTAAATTTTAAGTTTTACTGAAAATAATTCATTTTTACTGCGAATTAATTTGATTCGGTTTTTTAAGATTAGTTTCATTAAATTTTATTAGAACATTCAATTTATAATTGTTCATAATGAAAAGGCCTAAATATTCTGTCATATAAATTGATATAATATATTTTAGAATGATTTTGGAAGGACGTTAGAAGACGTGCTTAATATTTCATATGTACCAACTTATCCAGTTCGTGATCCGGATTTGCAGAACGACTGGCGTGGAAGAAAACGACCTGATATCCAGCCATCTTCATGGGTAAAGCATTTAATGATTCTAAATTGTGTGTGTGTGTTTAAATTTTATGAGTATTATTCTTGAATAAAACCCTGTAGCAAATTAAAATATTCATGTTTGCTGCCATTTTTCTATTTGGAAAGTTCAACGTTTTTTTAATCACTTTTTTATTCTTTAAGTATTTTTCCGTTTCCGAGGATCGCCTGTAAAAAATCGCCAAACAGTTGTTTATTTTTTATGCCGACTTTTTACGGGTTTTTTTCCTTCTGATTTAGCGAAAATAATTTAACTTTCGCGAATCCTTTCCGAATTACGATAGTACTTTTCCGTTTCCTTTGTGCACAAAAAAAAAAAAAAAAAACTCCTACGTGTTGTCGATATATATATATATATTGGAGCGCTTTGGTGGAAACAATAATGATGTCGCCAGCAAATCCTCAAAAATGGAAAAGTACCTTTTTTTTATAAAAAAAATTAACAATTGGCATCATAATTAATCGAATTCATTTAACAACTTCTGAAGTTCATTTTTTCTTATTTGGAAGTTTTCTTTATGTTACAGTTTGATTGTGATGACTTAGTGACAGTTTCTGCACCAAAGAAAAATAGGTTGTCTACTTGAACATTTGTCATACACAGCCTCGTATATATTACATCAGACCACATCAAATGTCTTCTTATTGATTTGATGTTAAAATTCAGATACCTAAATTGTCTTTTTTTTTTTTTTTTTTTTTTTTTTTTTGCAATTTAAAAGTATGAAGTCCTTGAAATAATTTTTTTTATAAAGATTATTTTCACAGTCCAATGTTATCTTTTCTACTTAAATTGAATTTAATTAAACATAAATTCAATTATACAGGTTTGGGAATTTTGCTAAATAAATTCATAGTTATAAAAATTATGTTATTATAAACAGAAACTGCGATTGTCCAATAGATTTCCCAACAGCATTTTGTGGGTTTTCTCATGCGGAAGTGGAAATTTTAGATGATTTAAGTCATTTTTCTAATTTCTGTGAGTGTTTAAAGTTTTTTGCAAACGTGCTGTATATAACCACATTATCTACACCTTGTAAAAAGAATGAGTGGTTTAATTGAGGGACTGTCTTCATGGCAGCAGAAAGCATTAAACTGAAATGGATGCTACGTACTGTGATGAAAACAGCTGTATTCATAACCATAATCAATATCCTCTATTAAAGAATTTATCCTATCATTGGTGTAAGGCAAAAGCAACCCACAAAATGTCTGTGCCCCAAGGGAATGAGAACCAGCTTTGTTTTCTGTTTGCTTGTTAACAATATATCTGTGTTTCCACTTAATAGGGGTTAAATTGTATGTAAGTAGTTGAGAATTTATATAATTTTTTTTTTATTTTTCCAGCTGTAAAAGCAATAAATGTAATAAAATTACATTTTTCTGAGTGGTTAATATTAAAATATAATTCTCTTATAATTTCTTTGTAGGTTGAAAAAAAGGATGAATCTCAGAATACAGTAAAATTAGAAGATGATTTCCTTTACACTGCTATGATTTCTGCTTCATCTTTATGGAGGCAACATGGACAAACAGATATGAGAAGCAAAACATTGAATTCTTCCATGTCAATCACAAATGGAGTAGCAGAAAATGGTATTTAATTCAAAATTTAG
>JAPMOQ010044283.1:25868-50746 GCA_026543055.1 Argiope trifasciata
GCTTCAAAGTTATTGCATTTTGAACTGTAAAAATCAATTTTAAAGTTTTTCATCAGACAGTTTTCTATAAAAGTGTGGGGTGGCATTTTTAGATCTCCTTGGTTGTTTCCATTTAGTACAACAATATGCAGAAAGAAGTTCTATCTATACAATTAGTTTTGATTGGCATTATGTCTGAACTAATTAATGAATGAACTTTGCCAATACATATTCACAATCTGAGGAATTCAAAAGTTGATATTTCAAGTTATAAGTAAAGAATTTATACGCAAATTGTTATTAAAAGAATACATCTTTGCATAGTTGAAATACTCATTTTGAGCACTTGAATTAATGTATTATCTGACAATTTTTAAAATTTAATGAATAGTCAATAAATGTGTCTATATTTCCTAATGCTGCCCTTTCACCAATATTTCATACTAAATATATTATTTAACAACTACAACAAACCTTCTGTCAACATCAATTGGGAAAAAAGGAAAATTGTCTAAGTCAATAAATTTTTCTTTTAATATCTTTACAGATGAAATTTGCATGAAACTTTGTATATTTACAAAGTAAGAAATATATTTTACTCCTGGACATTTTTTTATCCCTCTGTGAGATTTGAGTAAAAATTTAATTTTTGTACTTTTTTTTACTATTTCCCCTGCCCCTTACAGCAGCCAAAATATTTCCATGCATTCGGGTACCATATTTCGATTTAATTTTGCAATTGGAAATATATGTCTTTTTGTAATAGTTAAAGAAATAAATGCATACTCTACTTTTTTGAGACACTGTACATTAGAATCTGTTGATTTTTAATTTGTAATAGGTGAAAAATTTACCATTTTTTTGCAGATAAAATGAATTATAATTATGAAAAATATTCTGGTTTGTTCTGAGGTGTCGCAAAAACACTGAAGTTTCATAGAATTTGAATTTTTGGTACATTATTTTTTTTACGGAATAATCTTTTGATTTTTAATTTGTAGTAGCACTAAAAATTATCATTTCGTTTAGATAAGATGAATTAAAAATATGAAAAATATTAGAGTATGTCTTAAGGCGCCTGCGAGGGCATTACAGTTTCATCGAAATGCACTTCTTTTGAAACTTTCAAAGATTTTTTATGAGTGTCGATTACGAAATAAAAAAGTTTAAAATGGGCGTAATAATATGAAAAGAAATAAAAACAGAATCATCGTCAGCGCGTATGTTTGAGTGTGGTTGTAAGCTTCAGAAAAGACGCAACAGAGAGTATACTGGAATTTCTTGAAGCTAGAGAACAGAACAAGAAGTTTTGAACTTCATTACTATTGAATGTGATGGGTCCGTTAACACTACACATAACAATGGTGTAATTTCTTTATTAGAAAAGGAAATAGACCTTTACAATGTTTTATTTGTTTGTTCCATTATAATGAGCTACCATTGTGACATATTTTTTGTCATTTAGATGATAAAACTAAGATGATTGGATGTAGCAGATCTGCAACTGGAAAATTGTGCTAATCTTGTTATTACTTTCTTACCAACTTTCCTCTTTTGAAGAACAAAAATGATTTAATTACAGATCAAAAATATTTATTTGATATGTATAGTGCTATATTTTGCATTTTAGATTTATCCTTATGAAACCCTGGAAAACTTATTCATCCTGGTGGTTAACATTATCCAATCATGTACATAGATTGTATATGCTAACTGAAAATCTAAAGACTCTGGATGAGTATATTGTGAAAATTTAAACCCCTGCGTTGCTTAATATTAAAACCTTCATGTACTTATCGCTCCAATCTTCTATTTAACCTTATCTCGTATTCATGCTATCTCTCCAACAATCTCAAGAACGTTATAGGTCCTATTATTTACAGAAATGAGAACTTTACTCCTACAGAAAATATCCTTTTGTCCATGCTAAGTTATGAAAGTAAAATCAAAAGAAACTTTATTTATGAGATGTTTTAAAAACCATTACAGAAAGTAAAGGAAAAGTCAGGAAATGTAAAGTACCAAAGATACACTTTGATCAAAGGATTACATCAACATAGTTTGAAAATGATGTAAAACATGTTGTTAACGATATTGAAAATGATGTAAAAAACATGTAAACAAAACCCCCTTGTTAAAACATGTTTTCAGCGACTTTTTGAAAAGCTTTATACGAAAAGTATCTTAAGCTGAACCAAATAATATAATGGACTTTGTTATCGATTTTATTCAGCTTCCTTGTCATACACAATAATTGGTAACTAAATCGGTGCAATTAATTTGCTGGCTCAGTTGCAAGAGAAGGATATATATGAGTAAAAATTGGCTTGCATGTTAATATCCCAAAATTTAATTTAAAAAGAAAGCATTTTGGCATCAACATTTCTAATCATTATGGGTAAAATAGTAAGAAACACAAAATTTGACACTGAAAAATATTTGTTATTATTATTATATTTTGTAATTAATACTCTTTTCCAATTGTAATATAATTAAAATAATCTTTTGTAACATTATATATTTAAAAAAAACTTTTTCAAAGTTTATAATTTTTTTAATTTCTTCACAAGCTTAAAGCTCTTTGCAGCACAAAATAATTGCAGCCAACTTTTTGAAAATTCTTTTTTGTATCTAAATAGCAATTTTTCCTCATACTTAACAAAGTAAAATCTTTAAAAAAAATTAAAAAACCATAGTCAAGTTTGTCTCTTTCCCTCTTTTTTTTTCCCCATTTCTTTACAAACTTTAAGCTTTTTGCGCACCTTAAATATAATGCAATATTTCAACCAAATGTTTCATTTTTTTAAAAACTTAAAATAATTTTTCTCCATTATCACGAAGCTAAAATTTAAAAACAAATTTTAAGAAACAATTTTTATTCCACCTTACTGTATATAGTAAAAGTCTATATTTAAAAGGATTGATAATTTTTCTGTGCTTAGATTATTTTAAAAAATTTGTCTTAATACTTAATTTTCTTTTCATTTCCCTCCTAATGAAGGGTCAATAGTACATTCATTAAGAATAAAATGGAGAGGAGCATATGTTTTAAGGAATTGAAAAGAATAATTTTTCTTTCAAAACTCATATCTCACTCTTTCCCCCAAGCCACCCCAAAAAACACTTTGTAACATGTTTATTATAGAGAACTAGCAAAACGTACTCCTTCGATTGGTTCGAATATTTATTTGCGATATCAAAACGCTGTTTGAGCTGTCTGCATGCGTGTATAAAGTCTGTAAAAGTCCTTAAAAATACCTAAATATGAACATTAACTGATAAAAAGTATTAAGAAAAGACAAAAAGTATCAATAGGTAGTAAAAAATTTAAGAAACAATGAAAAGATTACAATCTTCTATTAAATTCTAGACTGTCAAGTCAATAAAGAAACGGAAGGACTTCAGGAAAAATAACATGGTTGTCTTTCTTTCTTTTTTTTAAAAAAAAAAGGGGGGGGGGAGTCGAGAATTAAGGAAGAATGCAACCACAAAAATAAATAAGAAAGAAAAAATCAATCCAATTTTGAAAATGCACATGATAAGATCTTCAGATTATAATTATAATAGTAATGCGTAAGGAATGAATACTGATGATGAAAGTTGGACGAGAATGAGAATAGTATGCGTTTTAAGGAAAAAGCTACGCCATTCTAGCGAGGATCTTCCTTTCAGTTAAATAAATTACGAAAAAATATTTTCTTCAGGATAAAACGCATTATTTAATCGTGTTTATTCCGAAATGGAACGCAAATACCATCCCTTGTTCTTAAAAAAAAATTCTGAAAGGAAATAGGTTAAATCTTTTTTTAAAAATATAAAGATTAGATTTTATTAAAAATGCAATTTACTCTGGAAATAGCAGATTAAAACAGGCGAATGATTTATTCAATGTAGATCTTAATTAATTTGAATGTATCTTAAACCATTAAACAATGGATGCATATTTTCACAATGTTTTCTTGTCGAGTTCTTTTGTTGTTAAGCAGACATGTGGATTTCAGATATATCGCCTGTTATTTCGTTTTCTATAAAGGGGTTTATTTGACGTAACAGTAATTTTTCACTAAGTAGTTGAAATCAAATCAAGAGGACTGCGGGATGAACGGAGTGCTGGGTGTGAATGTCTCGAAAGTTGCATTTAAATAACATTATTATTATTGAAAAAAATACTGAGCAATTATACTATATGTTATACATATTATGAAACACAATTTAAAATCTAAGTAGCAATTACTTAAATCGCTCTATAAAATCAGTAACACAGACATATGGATTGGTTTGTTTTTACTTTATAAGATCCGACTGAAAAGAATAGATTATGAAGGGATGTATGTCTTTTGCTGTCAATTATATGAACAGAAAATGTCCTACTTTAACAAAAATTAAAATTCAAAGTTTAAACGTTCATTGGGTAAAAATTTAAATCAATTCAAATGCTCAGTTATTGTATTATTAAATAAAAGCATAAGATTATTATGCTCAGAAAATATACATTTTTTATTGAAATTTCGAGGGTCCAAATAGTGACATATATCAAAATAAAATGTTTGACTGATTTCAAAATACGATGTAAAATAAATAAATAAATAAAGCCCATTATATCATATTAATTAAAATTAGACAAAATGACTTTACCAATCGAATATTTTTTTTAGATGGGAGGGTTTAGAAAAGAAAGGAGTACTAGAATTTTCTTCTTTATTATGTTATTATCATGTTTATAATAAAGGCAATTGCAACTGGCAACAAGCATTGTTTGTGATTGTGATTATAACTAGCGTCTCATTTTCAACGTGATCCCTACGGGATGGGCGAATCCATCATCAACCGTACTTTTCATAGGTAGGGACGTGGAATCGAGAGGGGCCAGGGATAACGTTGTCTTTTAAATGTTGAGTTGTAGCTCAACACTTTTCCCAATGTGTTTGGTATTGTTGTGGATGGGTACGCTTCCCAAGGGAGGTGTCGACATATTAACTTAAATTCTGTTTTATATTTTATTAGCTTTCAATACAGCATGTGCCTTTTAGATTATGATTGTATTTTTTGTAAATTGTATGTGATTGTATGAATATAATATCTTTATTAACAGAGAAAAAAAAATTCTCCCAATGGTTATATTTACCTTCACCCTTCAAGAACAGCGTACGTCTATTTTTTATAATTCCTAAGCTTAACACTTCTAATTGTTTCAATATGTTAAAATGAACTGAAAATGTTTTTTGAAAGAATTCTGCAGAAGTATTTTCTATAATGTGATTAGATTTAAGAGTTGCTGTTAATTCAGAATTTAAACTCAAACGTTTTGGATTTAGAATGTTTTCTGATATTTCGCATTTTCTTCAGTCCCTAAAGATAAAGCTGACCATTTTTTTTCTGATGGGTAATTCTTACTAAAAAGAAAATAAATTCAAGTAAAATTTTATAATATTTCGCACATAGGTTCATGGGATCTCTTTTAGAATGTATCGAGTGATCGAAAATTTATTATTCAAATTCAGGTGTAGTACTGGCAAGTTGAATCTTGAACATTATTTAACGATAAAAAGCAGCTCATTACATAATTTCTGAGAAGATATACTATAGTTTAAATTACTTAGGAAAATAATTTCTTCTTATACCTTTTTTCATTTAATTGATTTTTAATTCTGAAGTTGTATTTATGGTAGTCATGTTTTTCAGTTGTAATATTTTTTTTCTATTATACATTATCTTATTCTTAATAAAGTTTACACATTTTGTTTCGCATTTTATATGTAGTTTGTACATTTATTGTGTGTCTATTTATTGTAAAACCTTCTTAATAATATTAATTCCTCTCATTATTTTACACTGTAAATAAGAATAAAATATATCAATTCAATGGACATAAAAAAAATTTTGAGTTAATATTTTAATTTAGTTACATGCTAAAAAATTTGCTATTTTTAATAATTGATTTTTGAAAGTCATTTAGTAAAATATTCTACATCCAAGGCGTCTTTTATTATGCAGTGTCAATGTTTGTTGGACTAACTCGGTCAAATATTCATGGATAATTGTTTTTCATTGTTATTTTAAAATATGAGAATTACATGTATAATTTTGTAAATTAGAGATTATGAGATTTTTTTAAAAAATCATTAATCATTTACTGAAGAAATTTTTTGCAGGCATTCAGTTAAGAGTAGTGTTATGGGTATACCAATCTGTAAATATTCTTGTTATATTCTTTAGTACTGTAACATTCTTATATTACATGTGAATAAAAAAATTTCCTATACCTATAGCTGAGCATGCACAATGTTTTCTACGTCAACTGATAATATATTGTCTATACTTATCAGCCATTCATATTTCGGTTTCCTTAGTGATTTCAGAGTAAACCTAATGAAAATCAATATATCATTTTCTTAACTGAGTTACAAAAATGAGCTAGTAAGTAAATATTTAAAACAAGTTTAAATGAAATTATTTTCATTCTATTTACTTTGTTCCTTGACTTTTCAGTTTTTCTATACCTTTGTTTCTAGAAGGTCCATCTAACTTTATTATACATATTTTGAAAAATAATAAAATAATTAATATAAAATTATAGAATTATAATATTTTTTCTCATAGAAAAGAACATATTTTTGTATGCATACTGTTTTTATTATATTCTTTTAAGTTTTTTTTCTGCCTCTTATAGTGTAATAACTCAAATTACATTTTTCAAATGATGAAATATATTCTATGCCTTAACAAAGTTCTTTGTTTCTAATAAAACTGCAATGCTATATTTTTTTAATAATTAACTGCAATATACCAATGTAGAAACTGAATTGCATCCAAGATATTAAAAAAAAAATCTGCATTTAAAAATTTTATTTATTATGCTATAATTAATAAAAAGCTTATTTAAATTTATTAGATTAAAAATTTCTGTAATAATATGTAAATTAAAATGTTCCGCTATCTTTAAGTTATCATTAAGTTCATTCAATTTTTGAGAGCTAAAGCTCTACATATTAACTAGTTTATTTAGCATAATTATAATATATAAACCAAAATATTGTTTGTAACATTTAACTAAATAACAAAATGCACTTTTAATAACACATTACAAGGGCAAAAACGGACTCCTTTTTTTATCCACTCCATTCATAACTTGCTTCAATGAATGAAATAATCAAATATTTTAGTGGACAAATATTTTTATATATTACTAATAAAGTTGAATTAGTTTTTTAAAATGAAATTTGTTGTTTTCCCACTATAATAACTGAAAAGATCACTAAAAACCAAATTTTACGTTGGATTTTTTAAATTATAACTATTGAATTGAAGAACAGTAATTTTTATTTTAAAAAATATTTTCCTCCCTACATATATTAAGTTACATCACTACCCGGAAATCCAAATCGTTTTCATTAGTTTATCATGTAGTTCATCGCATGATTTTCGCCTATTATTGAAAGTCAAGTAAGAAGTACTCTACTTAATATCTGAGCAATTTTATAAAACAAATTTTAAAAAGTGAAGCTACAATACGTCAAATTTAGAAGATAGATGAAAGGGTTATTTACATTTTCAACAGTGCATGATGTCATGTAACAGTCTCTATGAGAAAAGTTTATAATTACCATACACAGAGTAGGAATATTTAAGTTAGACAATTATATTAATTTCATAATTTTAATGTTAAATTATTTGAAAAACTCATTGATATGAACTTATATCCAAACAATTTACCGGAAAACAAATACAACCAATATTCTGGTTGAACAAACTGGTCACCTGATGTGACAAACATGAATATATAAATATTATGAAATGCTTAACAAATAATGGAATAGATAATAAAAAGTATTAACAATATGTTTTAATATTGCATAGTATTCTCCATTTATTAATTTTTTTTATTGTTTGTTTATGTATGATTACATATTTTCATAATATATATTGCTCTTTTATTGTATTTAATTTTATTACATATTAAACTTTTTACACCATTTGTGACCAATGTGTTAAATAGATTGCTTCTCAAAAAACAGTTTGCTTCTGTAGGCTCTTCTAAATTTAGCTTTATTTTCTTTGTGATTCAAGCAAACTTGCTAAAGTCATTATTTATTTTTATCATGTTTTGTAAGGATATCTTTGTGTTTTATTTGATAAATATTAACATGAGAATTTCAATTTGTCACTCTTTTGTTGTCAAAGTAGTAAAAACTTTAGTAATGTGTTAACTTGCACTATCTTTAAATAAGAGAAGCATAAGTTTTAAGTGAGGAAAATTTTGATAAATCATATAAAACCTGTTCATGATAAGGAATATATTCATTATTATTATTATTATTTATGATTCTCATAATGAAGCCAACAAAAATTATTCAAATAAATTAATAAGTATTGTAATTATTTACAAAAGTAAGATGGCACAATTACTTCATTCCCAAATACTGCAAATATGATTTTCTGTCACTGAATAATAATCTGAAAGATATTGCCATGAACAGATTTATTTATATTTTATCTATATAAATAAAAATGAATGTTTGTCTGCATGTCTGTTATGCCTTCCTCAACCATTCATCTGGTTGCTATGAAACTTGCTCAGCTTATTGTTTACATCTACAGGTTGGTTATAGACATAGTACAATTATATGAAATTTGAAAAAAAAAAAAAAAAATGGATCTCAACAACATCTATTTACCAATTTAATCCCTAAATAACTTGCTGAGGAGACACAATAGATTCCATAGGAATGTTACATATCAAGTTAAAATTTAATATAGTATATATTGAATTACATACAATAGTTATATTGTACATAAATACCATGCAAATCATTCTCATAGGTAACAACTTTATTACAGATTATGCAAGAAAGTTTTTGGGAGACCAATCTTGAGGTTTTTAAAATGTAATTAAATTATAGTGTTTTTTTTTTTTTCAATAACTTCCAAAAATATTATAGTTCAAATAATTTTGCAACATCTTATTTTCAAAAAATTAACCTTAATTTTAAGATAAACAGTATTAAAAAAACCTATATCCTCCGAAACATTTGTATGAATTATATCTTAATACATTTATGTAACTGAATACAATCTTGCACTAGTCTTAAGAAAATTGAAATAGTTCTATATTAAAAAAATATTATAAAATACCATTTTTTGCAACTTTAAATTGTTAACAGATGTTATTTTTAAGTAATACTAATTGAACTAATAAAATACTTCATCAAATGAAAATATTTTAAGCATATTTATAATTGTGTAATAAATTAAATGTAATTAATTTGTTACAAATGAACTTAAATTATCAATGAAACATGAATTGAAATTTAGTTTTATTTCATGCATTAAAAAGGTTCATCAAGGTTTTTATGACTCATTTATCAAGATTTATCCATTAAATAATAAAACTCTATTTTATTTGTCAAGAGGAGAATAACTTGTAGTAACAAAAAATTTTGATATTTACTATATAACAAAGTAATTCTCAATTAAACATTAATAAAATGAGAATTCATATAAGAAAATTATTTATTGAATAAAGGTTTGTCTTGATTTACAATGAATATTACAATATATGCCTACTTAAATTACCATATCTATTTTAACACTATGATTAGAGTAGGAAATAAACTTTGAGATGAAGTTGTTTTCACAGTTAACACTTTATAAAACTATGTTTCTAAATTTATATACAAGTTTTTTTTACTTATTTTTTAAATAATAAAGATGGCCTAGTCATTAAATTTTGGTTATAAGTCTTTTACTCATAAAACAGGTTACTTGAATTCAATAAGTTATTTCATTCCTTAATTTATTATCTTTACAACAATTTAACATGCATTTACTTAAAATTACAAAACACGAGTAATATAATGTCAAAAAATCAACATGATAGAGATAGATAAAGATTTGTTTTATTTACATATTAGGAAACTTAAATATCAATACCATATTACTTCATCATTCATTTTGCATTTAATACATTTCTAAAAATTATATATGATCCGTTTACGAAACGCAAAACAACATTTCCAAGTATAAGAAATAGTCAGTTTTTTAAAGATATTCAAAGAGGGGTAAACTATATCCATAATTACATGCTAAAATAACGACAACTTTTTCCTTCGCGCTCAGCGAATAACGATTCATCTGAACCGGGATAAGTGTTGAGCTACAACTCAACATTTAAAACACAACGTTATCCCTGCTGCCCCTCTCGATTCAACGTCCCTACCTAAGAAAGTACGATTTGCAATGGACTCGTCCAACCCGTAGGGATAAACGTTGGGATTGAGACGCTAGTGTGATTATACTCGTAGTTTCTTTTCTTGTTTTATCCTCCTAGCACCTTGTTTCGCTAAAATTTATTTCCCTTCGTTAACCGGATTTTATAATGTCTGAATCAAAACAATCTACAGAATTAATTAATGGGGAAAGCATAAATAATTCTGAAAATCAATTTTCCATGGAAACAAATTGTAAAACGTTTGAAAATATTTCTGAATTTCCTGAGATTTCATCTAATGAGCCTCTGCTAGAAAATTCTACAAACATTCCTAAATCTGCAGAATCATTCCAAATGGAAAATGGAACAAAATCGAAAAATTTGGACATGAATTCTATAGAATTAACAAATTCAAACGACGAAGATACTGAAGATGAATGGATAGATATTACAGGAAGTGGGAATTTCAAGAAAAAAGTAATTTTTTAATCGTACTTGTTTGGCATAAATTTCTTGCTGTTTTATAATTTAGTTCATTACTATTTTTATTGAAAATTTAATCAGATATTTTTCACACTAATTTATTAAAAATTAATTACAATTTTTTTCTAGTATCTAAAAAAGTGTACAATAAGCATTTGAATTTTTTTCCTGTTTTTGTTTATTTGCTTATCATTGTTTAGCTCGGTTTTATTTATTTATAAAAATTATTTAAATTTTTATCTCTAAGAATTTCGCAGAATTTATTTCTTTGTTTTTAGTTTTTAAATACATTATTTCTTTATCACTTTTCAAATTTTAATGCAGTTGCCTGTATTAAACTTTTTTATAATTATTTTATTGTGTGTGCACACACACACACACACACACATTTATAATTTAGATTTGGGGGAAAAAAAAAGCTGTTTTGATCTTTGAATTTATGGAAGAAAAAATATACTTTAGCTTACTCTTAAAATCAACCACTTTTTTGGAAAGCTTGTATCTGTATGGTAATACCTTCAGGTGTTAATCTTATATTTAAATCATATTTACTCAATATTTATTCTGATTGTGACTGAAAAATTAAAAAATATATGAATTTTTGTATAAAGGTTTTGAATTTTTTATAAATTTTTGTTGAATTTGACAAAAATATTTAGACATTAATATTTTAAACAAAATTGTTCACATTTTCTAAAATTTGAACCAAATAACGAAAATGGAATTACATTTTAGATCTTTGATTTTCATTATTTTAAGCTAATTGGACAATTTTGGATGAGTTCAAGATCAATGTATAGCATATACAGTTGTAATCTAATCATAACTTCAGGTTTCTTACACAAACTCAATCTTCTCAATAACCTCAGAGGCATTAAGTGCAATGAAAACAATGAGATTTCCTGCGTCTCGTTTAAGTGATCAAAATATGCACCCTGTAGAGTTCGGAAAAAAATAAAAGTCGAATATTTCTGTTTCGTTTACTTTTTTAAAACTTTAAGTTCTTGAGAGCAAACATCTCTTAAGTATCTTTATATAAGCACTTATTTACTTTGATATTCACTAATTGTAACTTTTTGCTATCTATGGAATTACAGCCTTTTTTTGCTAAATATCCTATTTTGTTTGAATTCTAGCCAGCATTTTTTGCTGCATAATGAATTTGTAAAGGTTTAGAAATTAGTTTAGATTATGCTTAGGATAGATATCCTGTACAATAAATCAGTGTAACTAATACTAAAATTTATTGATCTACTTGCTATAGTTTTAAATTAGTATAATTTTTAAAAAAATTTGGTCTCCTATGAAAGATTTGTACAACTTATGCTACAATTTATAAGAATTGATTAAAGAACGCAGATATTTTAATAAAAAATAAAGTACATATATAAATAAGGGTCTGTTATATTTAAAATTTAGCTTGATTCAACCTATTGACCTCTGATTATTCCATTTTAATCTTCCTAAATGACACTTGAATGTGGAGAGTTGGCTATCTATAGGGTAAATACAGAAATTACAACATTCTTAACAATGACATTATAAAGTTTCTTTGACTTAAGATTGCTAATTATATTAGTTTCCTGGTTTTCACCCTTCTCTGAATTACTGTATGTGTGCAATACACATTATTAAAAATGGTATTAGGAATTATTTAATATGAAAAATATTTTTGTCCAATACATTTAATTTTTTTAAAAAGTGGAATGAATATCCAAAAAATGATTATCAAAACAGTGTATTACATTTCTTGTATTGAAAAATAACTAGAATTTTTTTAAAAAAATTACTTTGCTTCTAGAACTTTATAAGAATTGTAGGAAACATTAAAACTATTCATTGCATTACATGTTGAATTAATTTAATTGTTGTGATTTTTTACCAAACATTTAAAAAAATTTAATAACTAATTAATGCTTTTTGCTTAGGTAGCAGAATTGTATTTTGTAATCATGAATATTAAAATAGTATGAGTATACACACCTAATAATATATATATATATTTCAAGGATTTAAATAAAAGAAATTGTCAAATATTACTTTCAATATTTTTCTTTATCAAATAATAAGAATTACTTCCTCTAATTAAAATATGCTTTTATAAGTGAATAAAGGTGTTTTATTAGAAATATTATTAAATTATTCCTTAAAATTATTTAAAGCTAATAACTCAATTACAAATGCTTTCTTATTATAATTAAAATATAAAACAAATTATAAATAACAGGGCTCATAATTATTAGGTTATTAATAAAAAAATATTTGGTTTAAAACAACCAGTTCTATTTTAAACGTATTAAATAATTTTAAAACCTTATTTTAGCAAAAGTTTGTTACTCACAATTCCTCCTTAACCCTTCAACTCTCTTTTTGAGCTGCCACAAAAAATTTTAATTAGTTAATTTTTATTTATTTTTAGTATTTTTTAAAAAAATAATCAGCTCCCTTTTTTTTTTTTCCCACTCGTTTGTAATTTTTGCATAATACTATCCTCTGCTTTCTTTTCTTTTAAACTCATGAAATCTGACTTATAAATTCTTCATAATTAAAAAAAATCAATTATTTTTGTACTTTAAAATTATTTATTCTACTAATTGCTTTAAATGCTGCCATAAATAATTAATTTTGCAATGAATATTTGTACTTTCATATTCTTTCACAAACAATTTTTATAGATTAAAAGTCATCTTTCAATAATTATAAATATTGTTACCATGAGGAAGTTTACATTATTATTACAAGGTTTTGAGTTGTGAACAGGTTGAACCAAAATTTATTCATGCTTTGTTTTTTGAAAGGTGAAAAATGATCATTGTAAATGTTTCATTAGGTCTGTTGTTAGCAACATACATTGCCTTATCATTTTTTTATAATAATGAAATTTCTGAAAGTCGTCATACTTTTGAAAGAAAGTTATACTGAGTTGCTGCTGTTGTAATTATTTTGGGGACAATAGGGTTCAAATATAGAGAAATGATGATGCAAAATTGTCGACCATCCTCATACTTGGTGCAAAATACTGTTGCAAGCAATTTTTCTAGCTTTTTATATATTTTCACGAATTGTCTAGATTGGTAAAATTCTCTGTCCCTGATTTCTCAGTTCTTTCACCACCTGTTTCTACATGCCAGTCATTTTTGACAAAGCTTGTTAGGAAGGTTTTCTGTGATCCAGATGGATAAAAAATGAAATGTTCTCATGTTCAATTTTTGATATGAAATATTGGTTCAGATGAGGTAATTATCATTTGATAACTTCAAACTCATAGATTTACATTTAACATAATTTAAAAAAAAAAACATTAATATTTCACTAATATAACAATTATCATGAGTGCATTTATAAAATCTAGTATATGATTTTGTAATTTAAAGATAAAAAATATGGTATTGGTGATATAAATTTTCATTACAGTAAATTGGGATAAAAATTACTAATATTTGAAATTCATTGTAATACCTTAATTGAAAATGATTTTATTGCTCATGTATGTAAATTTTGGAATAATTTTAGATTTAAGATGTTTTATTATTTTTTATAATTAAGTTCCATTCTGCAACTTAAGATTATATTTTATTTTAATAGCTGAATATGGACTGAAAATGTCAAGCAACTTTATAGCTGATGACGTATAATAATAATTTATAAAACCAATTATAATTTGTTTGCAGTTTTTTCAGCTATTTTTGTACTTATTTGTTTCATTTTACTTCAGTTTAAAAAAAAGCCCTTTTTAATTTATATTTAATAACTTTGAAATCATTAATTAATTAGTTATCATATTATTTATTTCTTAAATTATTTATGTGCTTATTACAAATTTACCTTTTTTTATTATAGGTTATTGAAAAAGGTTTAGGACCTGACACTCGCCCAAAACATGGTGATAGGGTAACTGCAAATATTTCTTTCTACATTAATGGTACTTTATTTGAAGAACATCATGACATCAAACTTATTGTTGGAGATCTAGATATGATGCAAGGTAAATACACAAATTGAAACTGCCATTTTATTGTTCTGTTGATGCATTAACATGGGCTGTTGTGTCATGCCTACATGGTAGACTAGGACAATCTAAATCTTTGATTGTTAAAGTATTAGAATGCCAATGTATTTCAAAATTGCTTTCTAAAAGTATTTAGCTAAAAAACAAAAATCTAATTAGTCTGACTATATGTTTGGATATGTTTTAAAGATATAAGTATGATGAGAGGAAAAAATTTTTTGTTTACAGAATGTTAAACAATAGACTGGTAAAATATTGAGGTAATTAACTGATATGAAAATAACTGTTTTCTGTTATAGTATTTAGACTAGATTCTTCTAATTCTATTATTTTATTACTTAAAATAAACCACAGTACTTTAGGAATCAATGTTTTTACTGTCAAAAATATTGTATCCTAAAATTCCTAAAATTTTGAAAATCTTAAAAGAGCAAAAATAAGTTGAAAGTAAATAAGTTAGATTCTATGCCATTCCTTACTGAATAATTATGTTTATTTTTATCCTAAAAAATTAGACTTTAGAAAGAATGAGCACATATTATCTGTGCAATGAAGAAGAACTAAATTTTTGAATTATAATTTAATTGTAATTACATTATTTTAAATTAAAAAAAAATTTTTTTTTACCATTATTGCATATGTTATGTTGGCATTTATGTATTAAAAGAGGGAAGGGTAAATTTAGAAACTGAATGTTCTGTGTCGTACATAACTGATATGTTTTAGATGTCTTTAGGAGTGGATGTACAGTGAACATTTGAAACTGATAAGATGATTTGAAGAAATTTTCAATTTTAAATGGGTATTTTCCCCCTATGAATATAAATTTGCGAGAAGATAAAATCACTAGACTGTAATTATTTCTATTCAAATAATTTTAACAAAATTCTAAATTAATCCAGCATTTCTTTTTCTTCTTTCAGTTATGTAAATTTCCTATTAATTCCTATTGTATAGTTTTTTCTTGCATTTCCAAGTTCTGATTATTTAATATTTTTTCCCTTACAGTAACTATAACCATGAATTACTCATAAATTATCCAGAATTCAAATATAATTAAACATAATAAAAGATAGATCTAAGTCTCATTGAAATAACCTTCACAAAGAAAAATCTAGTATTTATTATTTCTAGATTCTTGAACTCTGTATAAATGGTGATGACTAGTTCTTGAACACCAAATGTAAGTAACATTCAATTTTTAGCATCCCATATTCAAAGAGTTGCAAATTTTTGTAAAACTCAGTGAAACTTGGATCTATTTACTTAAAATAATACCTTCTCTCTCTCTCTCTTTTTAATGAATACTAATAAACTTTTAGTATTCATACTAATAAACTTATTTTATCAAACTTAAATTTAATTATGTCCTTTTAAAATAAATTATCAATAAATTGGGATGATAATTTCTTTTGATAGTTTGTTTTCCACTGGTAATTATCATGAAAAATCTGTAGTAAATTTATCTAATATAACTTCAATAATGGTATTTTATATTGAAAACAAAACAAATAATTGATACATTTATTTCTTCAGAATTAAAATGATAGTAAAATGGGAATAAATCTTTTCTTTATTTTATTCCAAAATTACTTCATTCAAGGTATTAGAATTATATGGAATATTTATTTGCCCAAGTGTTCTTGTTTCATCTTTATATTTCTATTTAAATTAATCCAGATTTGCTCCTCACATTAATAAAGATAATTTGATAATTTTTCATGCTGAAAAGTTATTTAGATTTTTATTGCAAAAATGCTATTAAACACAATTATGATTTTATGTGTCAATAAGATCTATTTTTTTTAATCTCTTAGTGAAATTTTCAACTATACACTATATTTAATTTTCTTTTGCTTTTATAGGTATTGATATGGTTCTTTGTTTAATTGAAACTAAAGAGAAAGCAAAAGTCATTATACCGTCTAAGCTGGCTTATGGAAATAAAGGACGGTAATGTGTATTAAATTTTTCATGGAGAATTTATATTTTTATGACTCCATAAAAAAGTTTTATTTATTAAATTTTGAGAAATTCGATTTTTCTTGTATTAATTTTGTGATTTAATTTATTTCTAAGGATATGATTTTTTAGTTACTATTTGGAAGATTTTGAATTATAATCGTTGAACAAAAATGGTGATTTTCAACATTCTTGCTTATTTTGTTTATAAATTATTCATTTAATGATTCTTTTAATGAGTAATTGTATATGCAGATTACCTGAAGTTCCACCAGATGCTGAAATTGAATGTGATATTGAAGTGAAAGAAGTAGAATCTTTAGATATTGATAGCCTTTCATTATCAGAAAAATTAAAGTTGGGGTATGTACATTTAGAATTTTTATTTATTATCAGAGTTCATTGTAACAGTTACTGTTAAATCCATAATATATGAAGTTCCAATAATTAATTTTAGTTTTGTATATTCATTGGTATTAATGATACATTATAGTTAATATTTATAAAAGTTACTGATAACATCAACATTTTTAATTTTTTAAACTTCCCATCATTAATTTTATTATTAGAAGGGAGTCAGCTATTTGAAAATCGCAATGGAATGAAATGAAACTTTTATTTGAACACTTGCTTTGCATATCTGTGGGAAATTTTACATTTTAGTATATCCTCAAAAGCTCATCCTTTTTTAGATTAATATGAATCCCGAGGTTCCCATGTGTCTACCTTTACAGCTTGTTTGTTTTGTCTGGCCTTAACCTTGGTGACAAATAGTACAGTTCTTTATTAGAAGCTGTATCATCTGTTTTTGTGAGGCAAAAGTTACTGTTTTGTTTTATTAAAAATGTTAAATTTTGGCTATGCATGGGAACTTATTAGATGGGTTAGAACTAATGTTTCTTAATGTTTTAGTTTTGTTGGTAGCTGCCTTCACAAGTGATCAATGCTAAGGATTAAGTGAAGGTGTCTCTAAATTCATCATATTATGAAAGATGGTTACTATCTCTGCAGTTGATTTCTAATGTATGGATTGGATTGTAAACATAAGCATGCAAGATGTAGAATAATCAGAATTTGTGAATGCCAGTATATTGGAATAATAATTTAACACTAAATGGATTTACTTAATCCATTTCCTTGTCAAATTGAAAAGTTTGATTTTTATCTAGTTTGTGATGCGACTTTAACTTCTCAGGATTTTTTTTTCTTATAAAATAATTACAAGAAAATAAAAATATATAAAATAGTGTAATATTTCATATGATAATCAAATTGAATCTAATTCTGAAATCTCCTAAATTTCTCAAACCTCATCTTTGAGATTTCTCATATTATGCATGTCAATTAAGCTGCTCATTTAACCACTACAGTTAATTAACAATGCTTATAAAAGGAAATCTTCCCAAGTAAAGTATTTCTAAATATAGTTTAATAGTTGATATCACACTATCAAAACTGATAACAAATTCAACACAAGAGGACATTAATTGTGATACAGTTCAAATCATTGATCACTCCTTCTGTCAAAGAGCAACAACCCTTCATAAATTAACCTTTTAAGAAACATAAATGATCTGAATTTTTCAAAATTTTGTAATTCATTTACTTACTTAGGGTGTAAGGAAAGAGACAGTAATTAAAAAAAATATTGTCAAGTGAACACATATGGGCAGTAAAACCACTAGGGCTGATGCTGGTTTTTACTGTAGTACTACTGCACATATGTCACACATTCTTATGAATAATTAACACTTTTTAAATCATTTTGTAACAGAATTATTCTTTTTTTTTTTTTTTTTTTTACTGATGTAAACACTAAAATAGTAATATCTATAAAAACTTCACATCATCGAAAAAATTGTAAAAGAAAAATAAACAATTTTAATAATCAATAATCCTTAAGTGAAGGTAGCAAGGGCAAATTCTTCATGAAGCATCTGGACTTTAAATACAATCAACACTATACTTCAAGCTATGAAGAAACATAATGTTAATGTGAATTAGTTAAAAATTTATATGACTGCTTGCTTATTCAAAAAGAACACAACTGAATTGAAAGACATTTCACCTATTCTGTTTGTATAAATCTTACTCAAATGTAAATATACTCCTCACTCTTAAAACACATGCCCCCCCCCCTCCACCCTAATAAATTATCGGCCACTTGACTGACAGTCAGGGAAAGGAAAACAGTATTTTCACTAATGCAGCATATCAAGTGGTAGAGAATCTCATTACCGTTGTTATGCTTTGGTATTTTTCTGAAACCATCTAAATAGATTTCAAGCATGAAGAACTTTTCTGTCACAATTTGATTTAAAAAAAAAAGTGTGTATATTGCAGGCAGCTTTCAGATAACAAATTTGTAACTGCATTTTAAATTTGATTGTTTTGTGCATACTTGAAAAAATAAACTGATAATATTGAGAAAAAGTCTTAAGAATGATGAATTTTTTGTGTACGTAAGAGGGTTATTAACTGGAGTCTTGACATACGCAGATATTTATTAAATTTAGAATATTATTTTAGAATCTTTGATTTTGATAAGTAGCCACTGTTTGCATTTAGAAGGAATTTTTAGAAAGTGGTGATTTCACCATCATACCACAGCTTATCAAAGGGAAATCCATCTGATAAATCTGTCATGGAACAAAAAATAGAAAGAGCTCATTTGTAAAGGCTGATTAAATTTTTTAAAAAATAATTGCCCTAATTATTCTTATTTAAAGAGAATATCTGAAAAGGCTAGAATGATTTTTTCCCATATCATTTGTTACCATAAATATTTATTTCATTGTTTTACTTTCACTTTTGTGAATTTTGATCAATTTTTCATTTCAGATAATATATTCTCTTTCTAATATTACATTTTATGGTAACAATTAAACAAATTAATTTAACAATTAAAATTACCAATTTTGTTACAAGTTTTTATCAATTTTATTAATATTTTGAATGCTCTAGGTCTGTCATTTTAGTGTGATAAAAGTTGTAATACAATGAATTGATTGTTAGAATTATCAGCAATCAATAATTGATATACTTGAACCAAATAATAAGATAGTTTAATTGAAAGATAAATATGCATTTATATATTCATAAAAATATGTCAATTAAATCATTTTATCAAAAAAGTTAAAAGGAATTGCAATAAAGCAATTTTAAGCTTTACTTTAATAAAATGATTGCTAATGCATATGAGCTAAACAACTGAGCTACTTGGTGATATGTTGATTTTAAAAAATAAGTGTAAGTTGTCTAGAATTATAAAGCTATATCTTTTTTTCAAGAAAGTGGATGGGGTTTATCTCAT
The DNA here is from genome assembly GCA_026543055.1 of Argiope trifasciata. Taxonomy (NCBI): domain Eukaryota; kingdom Metazoa; phylum Arthropoda; class Arachnida; order Araneae; family Araneidae; genus Argiope; species Argiope trifasciata. The sequence continues at coordinate 45,822 of JAPMOQ010044283.1, forward strand.
AGGAAATCACTGTAAAATAATTAAGTATGAGGATGTCTTTTTTTCCTTCAGTATAACTTTCAAATTTGTATTCTTATTTCAGTAATTCCAAATAATATAATGGCACACTGCACATGATTTATTGCTATTCTGAAATTTGACAAAGCATACAAGGAAATCTCGGATATTGTGCAAAATTGCAAGATATTTTAAAATTTTTAGTAACAAGAATATGAATATGCTCTGGGGGATATAATAAAATTTTGAATAAAAATAAATATGCAAAAAAAAAAAAAAAAAAAAAAAAATTCATATGTTCTTGCATATTATACTTGATGCATGTTCTGTAGTTATACGAAAGGTTTCATCTTTGTGTGTGATATGGGCATTTCTATTTTGCTTGCTGAATTTGGTTACTAAAAACATGTCTTTTTCTGTCTTTAATTCACTTCTTGCTACTGATTATTTCTACTTTATTTATTATTATTATTTTTCTGAAGGAAATATTTATGCTGTCTCAATATAAGATTTTGCTATTTGATACATTTTTTTGTCTGCATTTTTCTTCTTAAATTTTTTATTTATCACATTTTCTAAAATTTGCTTTTATCATTATATGCATCAAACTTACATGATTTTTTAAATATATATTGGCAATTGGTCACCATGGCATACAGTTGATTTACTGGAAATTTTAATTCAATTAAAACTCTTGTGCATAATCTGATGTTTATGATTCCATCATTAATATATTTTTAAACATAAAAAAATGGCAGACATTAAAACCTTGTTATTTTAATTACATACATTAAAACCTTGTTATTTTAATCACATTGTTCCTTTTTATTATGTACATAAATCTTACTAATTATGTCAATTTCTGCATATCATGTTGATATTAAAAAATTGAATGCATGGGCAATCTATTGTAAACTGCACAGTTTCTTTTACAGTAATATGTTTTAACTTTTTTATTCACATGAATTTGCATATTTAACAAAAATAATCTTTTTCTTTTAACTTCATCAATGGGGGGGGGGGAAGTCAGATGATTGAAATTTTGATAGAACATTGAAAATATTAGAGTTTTATGGTAACAATGAAATTATATGTTGAAAGCTATGAAAAAATATTATTTAAAAAATAAGTTGTTAAGTTCAGATAAAAATTGGAAAATTAAATTGGTATAGTTAAGACAGAAATTTAAATTTCATAATAATGTAATAATCATTTCCATGCGATATTATTTGTGGTGGTATTGCAGTAAAATGCCAAAATTTCACTTAATACTTAATTAATTGGAATTTTAAGAATTTTTTTTCTAATGTGTACTTTGTTACCTTATATATATTCATTCTTTTATAGATTATATAGATTGTAAAGTTCCAAGTTTGTTCTTCTTCTCCATGTATCATTACATTTCACACCTCCTAAAATACTTCTCAATATCTTTCTTTCAAAAACTGCCAAGATTTTTTTATCACTTTCAATCATTGCGCACGTTTCAGCTGCATATGTTACTATGGGCTTTATCAAAGTTTTGTAGAGCAAAAATTTTGTTTTCCTGCTAATCAGACTAGGAAAAATGTTCTTATCAGATATAATGCTTTCCAAAACTGTCATTTGGTTGTAATTTTCAAAGTGAAACCTTTAAGCATTTTTAACTTATCTCTGTTTGCTTATTTCTTCTTTTCTGGTCAGTTCTGAAAATATTAAGAAATATTTTTAAGTATATTTACATTAGTATTTATTCTATAAAAAATTATACAATTGAAATTTTTTGCATTTATCTATTACTATTTACTTCCTAAAATTTATATAACTATAAAAATATGAAACATTAGTTTCAAATTAAAAAAAAATAACTTCTTTTTTACAGAAATGATAAGCGATTACGAGGAAATTATTTTTATGAACGTGGAGAATTTATTGAAGCCATCCATTGTTATGAAAGGCAAGTACTTCTTTTAAATAGTTTCCTAATTATAAATAGTTCAATATATTTCGTTATATATTATTTTTGTTTTCATAATTGCTTTTTTAGGATGTTTGATTTTAGGGACATACCTTATAAATTTTAAGGTTATCAAATGCTTCAAGATATATGTAATGGGATTTGTTATTTTTTCATTACCTTTTGTTTTTGTTAATATGTTAAATTTTGATTGTAGTATTAAAGAATATGTAAGTTATCTTTGTATTTTTGAGGGATGCCATTTCTAAAAAGAGATGTTTTCATTCGAAGAATGATCAAAATTTTTATATTAAGAAAGGTGCAAATCTAGCATATTTAGTGTTTATATGAAATATTGTATTGTATGCTTAGAAGGAAGTATTGTATTTGTCAAAAATGGCACTTCCACATTTTTATTTATCTGAATATTTTAGATGTCCTTCAGATTGGAGAATTAAAAAAAAAAAAGATTGTTTTCTCTTTTTGCTATAATTATAAACATGTTAAATGAGAAAAATACTGTAGACTGTGTGAGGGAAATATAATATTGTGTTCTGTTTTCTATGTTTCTATATTTTTATTTAAATCTTACTTTATAATCAAATCATTCATTTATACTTAATTGCCATCATTGTATTCTTTGACTTTTAAAATGACATAAATTGATTCTTGTTTAATAACCTCACATTTATTTCTTGAAAAATTAAAATTATGAAATCAAAATGCATTTATAGGAAAAATTATTTAGAAAATATTCTCTTAATACCGTTTAAACACTTGTTGCTTATTTGAGAGGGATAATGAAATATTTTCTATAAGTTACATCCTTTTGTTTAAGTTAATGTATTAAAAAATTGGTCAAAGAAGAAAAACTTATGGCTTTTCAAAAAATTTCTAATAATCTTCCCCACATTTGATTTTCTTCTTTTTTTGCAAAATTTCTTTTAACTTCAGGGTTTTTTTTTTCTATTTATAAACTTTTTGATTTTTATGTGATCTAATAAATTTTTACAAGAATGGGACTATAATTTTCTTTTTTATAATTGTTATTTCAAACATATTAGATTGTAAAAAATCTGATTATAGAAACTCTTATTTTGTTAATTTACTATATTTTATTTCTGATTTTAATTTTTCACTCATATAATTCTGTCACAATCAAAATAAGTTTGATTTTTGATTTTTTTGCTTGTATTAAAATTATTGTTGTTGTTAATTTCAGAAAATTCTTTTTAACCTATTACATTTGGTGTGAAAATTATTTTGATTTTCAAATTTTCATCTGTTAAAGAGATCTTGATTTATCTTAAATAACAACAATATAATATCCCATCAAATTATTAGAGTTAAAAATAAATTAATATAATAAGAATGCTATATAATGGCTTTTTAGCATAATGATTGAATTTCTATTGAGTTGTCTTACTTAGTCAACCATTTTTATTAGCATTTTAGAAATATAGAGTGTAAAATTCACTTTATACTATTATAACCTGATAATGTCTTGAATGATTTATAGTCTGCTTTATTCTATAATTATAAAATAAATTATAGTTTCCCTTCAATTTAGAAAGAAATGCTGTGACTTTACTAATATAATTTAAATTATCAAAATCAGTCTGAGATATTGTTAAGTTATATGATCTTTGAAACTTAGCTAGTGTATTTAACAATCTGTGACCTGATTTTTCCTATAACTTTTGCTTAATTCAGAATTGAAGAAAATTGATTCAATTTAAGTGTAACATTTAGAGTATACAGTTAATCTTATTATTATTACTATTCATTTTAAATTTATTTGTCCTGATATGGTTTTAATACAGATAAAGTTTTATATTATGGCATTTATTCTATTTCCACTTGTTTTATGTTCTGTACTTATAGTGTTTGTATATTCTATGAATAATAAATGATATTTGACAGTTTAAAAAAATACTTTCAGGGCAGTTGAATATTTGGATGCTATACATGATGTGAGTTTATTATTATTTATTTTTACATTTAAAAGAACATTCTCTATTTAAAAAAAAAATTATTTTATACAATATGAATTTTTAAATTAATATTTATATAATATAATATATAAATATTTAATAATATAATGTATAATTTTTTAATATAATATTTCATAGTATTTTTTTTCTTGGTTGTCAATGGCAGTTTAAGAGAACAATGCTTAAAAACTGTGTAATATATAATTTGCCAGATTAAATATTTCTAAATTTATATTTTAATGCAATGATTAAAAATAATTTATTGGATTAAAATTTAGTTCAAATACTGTTAATCAATAATTTATAAACAAATCCCGTAATGTCTTGTTTCATTCAAATATTGTTTTCTTAAATACATACACGTTTCCAGTACTCTCAGTCTCACCCTAATTTCTTGTATGCTGTCATCATTTTGAGTTTCCATTGACTAAAGAAAGTGATTATTGACATTATGTACTTCGCTTGTAGAATTTATAAGTGTACTTAAACTTTTCATAAATTTTACATGCAACTCTACAGATTTTTAGAATCAGATGTAAAATGTAATAGGAAGATGGTAAATCAGTTGCTCATATTTTACTTCTTCTTCTTATTATTATTTTAGTGTTCTGGTGTTTCTGCAGAGCAGTCTCAGGAAATTGTAGATATGAGAATTAAAGTTTATAACAATATGGCTGCTTCTCATATGAAAGTATGTATTTTTTTATTTTTATGAATTTGCTTTTTATTTAAATGCAGAAACAGTTGATTTTATTAATATATAACTTTAGAACAAGTAATTTGGCATATAAATGCCTCCAGGCTTGAAAGAAAAATTTAAAATGTTGAAAAGAAGCAAATTTGTGTTTGTTTTTTCCTTCCTTCCTTCTTTTTTTTCCCCCTTAAATTAAAATCACTGTTTAAGTCAATATTGTGTGAGGTAAATAGCCATATAATATAGTAATAATAATAATAATAATGGTTAACATCAAGAATTGATGCAGTATACTAAAAGAATA
>JAPMOQ010044283.1:80746-122479 GCA_026543055.1 Argiope trifasciata
TTTTTATAAAGAGAAACATAAAATTTTTGTATTTTTCAAATCAATAATGAATATATGCCCGAATGAACACACACACACACACACACACACACACACACACACACACACACACACACACACCCACACACACACACACACACACACACACACACACACACACACACACACACACACACAATATTTTGCCATCTTCATATGTGTTAATCATATTGTTGTTTAATTGTTAGTTTCTATTCCATTGAACATGTGGTCAACAGTTCAGTGAATATTAATATATCTTCATTAATCTCATATTCTATTGCAAAAATGACTTGTTTCTGTACCCCCGATCAACCTTCAAGGCTTATCTAAGGAGTTTGGATGACACTACATATAGGATGGAGAAGAACAACCGAATCCATTCAAACAAAATAATAATTGTTAACACAATAATTTTTTGAAATATTTTGCAATCATTTGTAATAACTGCATTTTATAGAAATAGAAAAAATGGATTTATTGCAAAAATATATCCTTTAAAAATGCAAAAGTTAGGTTCGATCTCAAAATTAAAATTGATATAAAAATTTTATTTCAAAATTATTTTTATAGTAAAAAAATGTTACTCTTTAGAACAATGAGAAGCAAGTGTCAGATTTTAAATTTTCTAAGTAAAGCTCAAAATTTTTTAGAGCTTTATCTACGCGCAATTTTTCTGTAACTGATGAATGATATTTTGAATTATTTAGCTATTTAATAATAAAGCTATTACTTTTATTAGCTCATTTAATTAATCTTAATTTTTAAATTCTCTATAAGTTTAAATAAGAATTATCATTGAAAAGCGAAGACAACCCTTGATAAAGGTGATTGTAACATCATTTTAAAGTCGGTTCGTGTCTAGGGCAATAATACCAGGACATTTATTCTTCTAGAATGAGGACACATTTCCCGAGAACCACGAAAAAGCAATATCAATAAATGGAATAGAATAGATGTTCTCCTAGTCTTTTTTTTGGCTTAAACTAGACTTTTCTGCATCACCTTGAGTCCTTTAAAAATAAATTTCTCTACATGGTCGTAAAACGCGATGTTTACGACTATCTGACGGAAACTACAGATACATGGGACTATTTCATCTACCAATTGTCTTGCGGTGTGCTGTTTTACAGACTTTGATAACGAGTTCTATTGATATTATAAATGATTATGCCTTCATTTTATTTTCTATTAATATAAGATGAGCGCGAAATTCTTCGGTAATTTAAAAATGGGGTTTAAAACATTTTAAAGTAACTTACAAAGTTTTGAATAAAACCTCTTACGTCAATCAATTTCATTTTGAGTATATTTTTGGTGCTTCGAAGAATGTCTAGGTGGTACTTTAATTGTCGTCTAGTATTGTTCAAAAATTCGGTTATCCCACTAGATACAATGTCTGTGTTTCTAACTGTGAGTTTATTTATATTTTCAGTTGGTGTTAAAAATGTTCTGCCTTTTATATAACTCTATAATTGACACTGAACAGTGTTATCCAATTTAAATCCATGAAATTTAAAAATCTGTTGACCCTTTTCCTTCGTTAATACTATTCCTATAATATTAAATGTGAAATCACTATTTTTGTAATTAATTTAGCTAATTTAATTGCTAAATTAAAGACTAAATAAAATTTAAAAATATAATTATTCTATATTAAAATTATATTCAATGATTCCGTAATTATATTCAATGATACTTTTGTAATAATCAATAATTGTGCAAACTGGGCGAAACTTTATGACTATACTGCATACTAGATTTGATATTTCTTTTTTTTCACATATAAAAAGTAAGCATTATAGTTGTTAAAAAATTTACCCTTGAAATTTTGACGAATGCTTTGCCTTTTTCTGAATTCTAAAGAAATCAGATTTAATATTATATCTGTTTGTCTCAGATAAGTCCAATAATGAATGAAATTTCTTATGTGATCTTTACACCAAAACTGTTTATGTGTATCAGATTTTAACGAAAAACTACCAAAAGGAATTTTTCTATTAGTGTTGTACGAAAACGATGGTTAAGCCACATATAAAAGATTTGCCATTTGGGTAAGTCATAGACTGACTCCTCGATTCTCCTGAATGCACACGAGTAAACCTGAATGACCGTATCACCACGACACAACCCTGGCGGGAAATATGGTCGAGTCCTAAGGGCCAGTACCGGCCAAGGTACAATCCTTCCCTAAGGTTGAACGTCTCGTCATTGATGGAAAGATCCAGAGCTCCACCTTTCGTGTACTCATAGGGATGGTGAGACGTAATCACCATGTCAGAAGTTTTTCATCCTCAGTTATGAGGTGTCCCGCGGAGGATTTGCCATTATGGTATATTAATAGAATGTTAGATCCGTATCAAGTTTTATGCCGAGTTCATTGATTTTCCGTTGATCTGCCTTGTGATATATTTATGAAAGCAATAACTAAATAATCTTATTTTAATTAGTTTAAATTATCCCTGGACCAACAATCTTTATTGATTAAATAAACAATATTTTAACTTGTTGGTTCACTTTTATAAAACGTTTCGTTTATTTTTAAAAATTAGGCAATAGAACTATGATTTTCAAGGGAGAAACTACGATAGCAAACGATAGATAATTCAAAAGCTATAAAGTGAAAGCCGATTCCAAAATTACATTACAAAATATTTACAAAATTAGATCTGTTCCTACATTAACAGACGATAGATATTTCAAAGCTATACTGTGAAAGCCGACTCAAAAATAAAACTACATTAGCAGATGATAGATATTTTAAAAGCTATACTGTGAAAGCCGACTCCAAAATACAAAAGGGATAAATTGCCAATTTGTTTATGCATTTTGAGGCGTCATCAATTAGTTGCCTTCAAATCGTTTCAGAAACCTCAAGCTAAAACATCATGTTCTCACATGATAAAACTATAGTATAAGTTTTGATAACTACATACAGTATTATTATATATCTTCAGTCCTTTAGTTATACACGTTACAAAAAGCTTTAATAGTTGCTTGACTTTTGAAAGACAGTACAACTTTAATAGAGACACAAGTATAGAATACAGCTTATCACAGTCTTTTTTATGATAAAATTTATTTCTACTTCATAAGTAATAAATTTCAATGTCTATTAGATTATTTAAAAATTTATTGGGATAATAGTTTAAAGTAAGGAAAAGAATTATGTAATCAAAGGAATTAGTAGAAGCTAATACGTAATATAATGTGAAATCTTTATTCCGATTAGTATTCTTCACATTAATTTTTGGCTTCAATTTAACTCAGAACGAAAGTAATTTATTGTTTTAAATCTTTATTTAACTTAAGTATGGAAATAGTAATAATTTTCATGACATCAAATGAAGCGCTTTTAATCATTTATTTAACTCTTATTTGGGTTGCACATTAAGAAAATTTCCTTTTCTTTTATAAATAGATATATTCTATTTCTTTTCAGACTCATACTGCCCCCCCCCTGAGGAATTAGAATTAGAAATGGTGGAGTAGAGTTGAGTTTTTTCTTTATATTTCCAATATAGTAATTTGTCTTAGCCTTCTAGCTAGCTAATAAGCATTTTTCTAAATTTCACTCTGAACCTTTGAATTCTTTAATGGTAAAGTTAATTATTTTCATTAATTTAAATATCTATATATATATATATATATATATATATATATAATATTAAATATAGTAATATAACATTATTATTATTTCTCTTTTTTTCATAATTTTTACATTAAATTGAATCGTCTTTAAAATATTTTCCCACTTAAAATGTACTGCAATATAATTTTGCCTTATTATGCAAAACCAAAATTAACAAGAGAATTGATGTAAAATATTGTTATTTTTAGTATTCGAAAGACCTTGAATTGAATTTAAATGTAATTTTCAAGAATTTATCTATAATTTTGTTAAATTTTAAAAAATAATGCTAATTCTCCACAAATGCACATTTAAATTTTTTATCACTTGAAGTAACAATTACAAAACCTGAATGTATTTCAGAAGAATTTTATTCTAGAAAAATGAAGCAGCTTTGTTCATTAGAATTTGGCTAAAAAGATTTAGAGTGAATTTTATTTCACTTTCTGGAAATGTCTAAAAAAAGAAAATTATATTAATGGAAACAAATTATTCCAGTAATTAATTTTTCATTCCAATAATTACAGAGAAATAATTATCTTAGTCCTTTTCCTATTATTCTATTTCCCAGATTTCTTTATTGAAATTCTATCTTTAAATAATTACAGGAAATCTGTTTTCCTTGAATATTTAATTCAGATTACTCCTTAAATATATTATTCAAAGTTGTTTCCTCTTTAAATCTTACCGTTTCCTAATTTTATTTGCATTAATGGATTTTGGGAGTATTGATTAATTTTTCATATCATCACCCCTAAAGAGTTTCAGATTTCTATTTCATATTAATGAGCAAGGAAAATTAGTATTTATTGAATTTAAAAAAAATCCAAACATAAAATGGATTAACTAAAGAATCAGGAAAATAGTTTATAGAGGAAAAGAATTTATCTCTCTAAAACACTGTTGAATTTTTATACCGTATTTCTAATTTCTCATTTTTGTATAAGTGTGATGTCAAGGAAAGACCAAAAATATAACTTGGTTAAAAAGCAAAGGATTTGCAAGAAACGAATGATGATATACAGATTTCAAGAGGTACAGAATCAACACTGAAAAAGTGAAAGAGACAAACCTTTCATCGACTTTGTGCTAATTGATACAATATAAGGATTTTAAGTATTTAAATTCATAGTATAGTAAACTAAATCGAGTATATAATTTATATCTCTTCTTGTAAACCAATTGGGTCCAAAATTCTGCATAGATTACAAGAATCGAAATCGCATCAGAAAGAGATGCTATATTATATTAAGTTTATTTTACTCGCATATGTTACTGTGTTATTAATAAACTGATGATTATATATAATTACCAGCGATTATTCATTATATATATATATAAGTATAAGTTTATGTGTATAATGGGTGTATTCTGTGGGATAACACAATAAACAGTCATTTTGTAGAAACAGCGACGAGTTTTATTTATACGATGACAAGACAGCACAAAAACAACAAAAAATTTACAGACGACAACAATATACAGCCGAGACGAATGCAGAGGACAGCACAGTAGCATTCTACATCAGACAGACAGTAGCCCAAACGTAGAAGTCAAGTAGTGGCAACGTCCACAGCACACAAAACACTCACACAGGATTCATAAGGAGAGGGGATCTTTGGAGTCTTCCTCTATGGTCTCTCCAGACCTCTGGAACTTCCGCTGTCTCTTCTCGCTTTCGCGGCCGACTCACTACTTCAGTTCCCGACTACTCCTTAGTTCAAGACGGCCAAATTCAGAACAATTTTCCAGAACTCAACTCAGCTTGAAAGTGCCGGCCTTTTAGGCCTTTTTTGGTTCCGAAGAGACAGGGCTAGAAGCTTATGGACCGACCAAGGCAGACGTGTCTGTACGCATCTCGTTCCAAATGGAAGGATCGGGAACATTCTCGATGTTTCGGGTATTATCAATTTTATAGCTAAAGTCACCAAATTCTTCACCAAGGGTCAAAATGGTCACCACGCTCTGGGATCATTAACGCGACATCTGATACCATCCAATACAGACGACTACAAATCAGCCCTTCCCACAAACACACTATTCTAGCTGGGAAACAAAACAACAAGTTCGTAACAATATATTAGTAAGAAATTAATCAAAATTTTCCTTTTTTTCTGTAATAGCTTCTAAATATTTTAATAATTTTACAAGAAACATTCTAATATCCTCATGAAATTAGAAATTTTGTTATTTTATTGACATCAATTCTATTTTTTGCATAATATTTTTTAAACAACATTTAATTAAAAATTAAAACATGTTAATTTTATTAAATTATTTTTCAATTTAAATTACTGCTCACTGAGTTTTTTCTATTTCATTTTAAATTTATTCATTTGCTCCAAAGAAGCCTAAAAACAGGTATAGATCAATCGTTCAAAAGGAGACAATTAAAAGTAAAGTAAATGCGAGCAATTAAAACCAAAGTATACTGATAGTAGCTGCTCCATCCAACATATGGTTCGCCTATTTCCCACAAAAACTTCAGAAGAAAATAAATTTACATCATCATGAAATAAAATTTTTTGCCTTTTCTTAACGATACGAATTTCATTTTGTGCAATTTTTTTTTCAAACCATATTAGTTTTTTTTTAAAAAAATTAACACAAATGATTAAGAACTAAAAAAAAATTATAGCTACTTCTTTGCTGGCTTAATTAAGATTTTGAACTTTTCTATCCTTTTTCTTAAATCTTGTGACCTCGTTTTTAATGCCATTGAAGCAGTGTTTTAATGTTACCTAAAAATAAAGACAGATCAATCACTCAGACGGAAGTGGGAATAGTCATTCTTTTCCCAGAAAATGTGATAGATGTTCTGCAGCTTCAGCCTATGAGAAGTAACCAAAATCTTGCCTATCTTTTTATAAAAAATCACCCCGCCCCTCCCCCGAAAAATATTTTTATGCTGTCGTAAAATTCCGCATTTTACTTTTTCAACTTCATTTATGTGGATCATTTGCAAAAGATATACCTTTTTATAAATTAACGTGCACAAGCTTGATGTAAGACAGTGTTTCTCAACCTTTTAGTATTCACGGCCCAATTTTCAATCATAATTTTCATCGCGCCCCCCCCCACCGCATACAATAAAATGTATACAATAATAATGTATTTTTAGTATTTTGGAGCTAAACCTACACTATAACCTTAATTTTAAACTTTACAAATCACCAAGAATACGGAAATTTATTGACGTTTTGCAACATCGATCCTCAATATTAAAAAAACAAGAATCCTATGCCTTTTTGTTGCTCTTGCGTCCCGCCATGTCGGGCATTCTCACGGTTTCGCGAGAAGTTCCAATTTGTCTGGTCAGCTTAAAAGTTAAGTTAGGAGCGTGCGCAGGTTAACAGATGTTTTCTTATAGGGAGAAGGAGAAAGTTCTATGACACCAATTTTAATTTCAGACAATCTTATTCGAGTCGATCCTTCTATCGCTATTGAATCTATTCTGAATGTGTATGTTATGTATATTTTCGTGTAATTGCAATTCACCGTATTAAATATTCACGGCAGCAGACTTATGCAGAATCATGGATAAATTTTTAAGCGGGCGTAAGCGAGCATTAGACGATAGAAGGATCATGACCCCGAAAAGGATCATGATAGACAAGCATCAAGAAGTACACAGACGAGCATGACCCCGAAAATAAAATCAAGAAAATATTCTCAAGATTACTTACATTTTGGATTCTTTAATACTGAAGTAAATGAAGAAGAATGGGTATCATTTGCTCAAAAATGTTGGCGGCAGACAGCATGAAACCTAATAAACTTAAACGACATTTGGAAACGCTTCATAGTGAGTACGTAAACAAACCCAGAGAATTCTTCGAATTAAAATTAAAATCATATGAAAAGCAAAAATCATTGTTTAAAAAAACTTTGTCTGTGAATGAAAAAGCTTTAATTGCCTCTTACAAAGTTTCATATAAAATAGTCAGATGTAAAAGGCCTCACACCATTGGTGAAGAGCTGATTTTGCCAGCCGCAATTGAGATTGTAGAAATTATGTTTGGAGATAACTTTGCAAAACAACTGCAGTCTATACCTCTTTGAAATGATACTGTTGCCCGTCGAATTGCTGATATAGCTGAAGATGTAGAGTGTCAGCTTTTGTCGAAGTTACGTGACAAATTGATTTCAATACAACTCGATGAGGCAACAGATAGTAATAAGGATGCTCATTTCATTGCCTATTTTAGATTTTGTGATGATTCGTCAATAGTAGAAGAATTACTTTTCTGCAAAACAATAGAACTCAAAGCAACAGCACTCGCATTATTTGCAATCTTAAATGATTTTATGAACGAGGCAAACATAGAATAGAAAAATTGCATCGGAATATGCGCCGATGGTCCGGAAGATTCCAAAGTATTCAAGCACTTGTGAAACAAAAATCGCCACAGTGCTTCTGGACACATTGCATGATCCACAGAGAAGCTTTGGCTTCTAAAGAAATGAGTCCTGGTTTGAATATTGTGTTAACTATGGTTGTAACCGTAGTAAATTATATAAAAATGAGAGCCCTGAAATCGAGAATCTTTTCCGCACTTTGTAAAGACATGGGTGAGGTACGTTCAGCGTTACTATTTAATTGCGAGGCAAGATGGTTATCACGAGGGAAATTTTTGCAACGTGTTTATGAATTAAGAGAAGAAATCGCCTTTTTCCTAGAAGAGGAAAACAGATCAGAAGTTGAGAATTTTCGCGATAGTTTATTTGTGATGAAATTGAGCTACATGGTCAACATATTCGAGAAATTAAATAACTTGAATCTTCAACTGCAAGGAACAAATACACATATATTGTTTTTTTCAATTTAGTTTAGTTATATTAACGTCCCGTTTTAAAGCAACACGAGGGCTATTTGGGACGGACCTCGTAATTTTGAACCATGGTCAGATGACGAGGACGACCCCTCTCCACACCAGAGGGAGGACGTTTGGCCTGACAGATTTAATGTGCAAGAGACCCCATCACACGTCGGCTCTTCGGTGGAATCGAGTCTCGAACCTGAAACTTTCCGGTTCCGAAGCCGAGACCTTACCACCAGGCCACCGCGGCCGACATATATATTGGATACGAGTGATAAAGTTAATGCTTTTTGTAGGAAATTGGAATTGTGGAGCAGAAATTTAAAGCAAGAAAACTTAACAATGTTTGCAAATTTGAATGATTGTATTAAAACTTACAAGGCTGAAGAACAACATGTAAAAGTTGTTTTTGTAACCATTGAAAATCATTTAGCAATGCTAGCAAAGAATTGAAAAAAGTACTTTCTTGCTGACGACAAACTGATATCAAGTTACAAGTGGGTGAGGGATTTATTTCAAAATACTCCAGAAGGACTCTCAATTGAAGAGGAAGAAACCTTCATAGACTTCACGGCAAGCGGGGAAACCAAAAGACAATTTAGTGATAAATCACTATTTGAATTTTAGGCAGGAGTGGATGATGAGTTTTCTGCACTAAAAACAAAATCATTTCGCATTCTACTACCATTTTCAACATCTTACCTTTGTGAAACTAGATTTTTTGGGGTGACTTCTTTGAAGACAAAATATAGATCTCAGCTAAATATAGAAAAGGATTTTCTATATTTAGCTATTTTCTATTTTTAAGAAGCTATCTATTTTTAAAAAGATAGTCTATTTCTAATAATAAAACCTTCTTCGAAAAACTTTGCTCTGCAAGACAGGCCCAAGGAAGTCACTATAATAATTATTAAATTTGTTTTTAATTCAGTAAGTTGTTTTTATTTAATAAGTTAATTATTAAATATGTCAAAATGTATTTTGTTTTGTATGTGTGTGTTCTTTCTTTTCAGTCAATTAATCAATTTTTTTAAATAACATTTTCTGTTGGATATGCTCGCGCCTCCCCATTCGTGTGCTCGCGCCCCCCTAGGGGGGCGCGCCCCACAGGTTGAGAATCACTGATGTAAGAAAATTTATAGACACCTTTTTTAAGCAAGGTCAAGACTGCAACTTCAATTTATCTGCCCAAAACATTTTCTTTGTTTTAAACTAGTGCTTTAGTGATGACCTAATGAAATCGTAAGAGCACTGCCAAAAACTAAACGAAAACTTAGAAAACAAATCTTTCGTGGGCACATGAGATTTTTTATTTTTATTTTTGTAGAAAAAGAATAAATACGAAGAGCTACTGTCAGAGCCTAGATACAATATCTCAAGGGAAACTTTTTAAAAAAAGGGTCGATTATCAATTTTGCACTGATTTAGTTCATTTTTGAATTTTTTTAAAAAATTATTATGCTTTGAACTTAAGAATTTGTAAACAAAATTTGCTATTTTAATATAGCAAATATTTAAACTAATGACATTTTAAAATTCTTTAATGATATTGAAGGCATTTTAATTACGTTAGTATTTTAACTAAAAAAAGAATTCAGGCAACAAAAGGATTTGTTATATTAGTTCTGCAAAAAGACAGGATTGTAAACGGTGAGGAGGATTATAAGATATAAGAATTATGGGAAACATAATTTAAAGTTAATAAATATTCAAAAGATTACACAGGGAAAGGTGTCGATCCTAGAAGGAGCCTGATATATCATTTAGTATGTTAAGCAATTAGTACTAAATAATGCAAAAAATAGACAGATATTTACTATTAAAAATAATCAACAGTTGTCTTGAAACAATTAAATATGATTATATAGCTAAATCTGTCTGGAGACAATATCATAAAACTTGGAAGAACAATCAAAGGAATCTCTAACTTAAGGGGGGCACCTCGTAATTGAGGATGAGAAGCTTCCGGCATGGTGGTTAGTTCTCGCCATCCTTTTGACTACAAAAAAAGCTGGGCGTCTGGCTAGTCTCATTGATGACGGGATGTACTTCCTTAGGGAAGAGATGTACCGTTGCCGATGATGCTCCTTAGGACTCAACCATAGTTGCTGTACCTTGCTTTTTATCCGCATGCTTTAGGGCGGGTCGGAGAATCAGTGATATGACTTGCCTAATGCATACATAGTGTTGTGAAGTCGAACATACTTCTACTTCGATGACAAGTATTATCTCTGCTTGAGAGGTGGTTGCATGAGCTGTATTGTAATGAGTTCTATAATCCATTCACATTATACCTGCTTTAATTTTTAGTGGGTAGTTTGTGGCACTTATTATAAAGTTGTTATGGTTTGATCACAATGCAGAATACAACCGATGTAACACGGAATGATCCTGTACATGATTGTATAGTTGGTTTAGAAACCATTTCCATTAGAAGCTTCTAGCATGGTGATTGGATCTGTCCAACCTTGTGGCTACATGAAAAGGTGGAGGGTGGTAGTGGTCTGCTCCTCCCATCGATGGCGGGACCTACTTTCTACCTAAGGGAATAATTGTACCATGGCCGGTGATGGTCCGTAAAACTCAACCACTGCTCCAGCCAGTGTTGCTGTTGCGGTGATCTAGTCATTCATGTTTTTCCGTGTGCCTTCCGGCTGTTCGGAGGAGTCAGTTTATGTTAATTTAGCCATTGAGTTTAAAATTTAATTTGCTTAAAATTAATAAATTCTTTAAGATTTAATAACTTGCAGTATTTTTATTTTTATTTCATCGTTTAAAAATAAAAAAATAGAAAAAACTTTAAATTTATAAATTGAATTAATTAAATGGTACCCCAATAGATACTTCAACACTACATGTTATTAAACTTACATATTTTCAGCTTTAAAATATACATAATATTAAAAAAAATATTGTTTATATAGAAGTCTATTAAAACAGTTCTTGTTTTGAGCGCATAAATAGGTCTTATATTGCCTGAATCTTAAATGAGATTTATCCTCACATTCTGGAATATGATATTTCATCTGATGTAGCAGTTTCATGTGATCAGAAAAATGTACGATACTTTGGTGGGACAATCTCTCAGAAAACGATTTATCTTTTATTTCGAAAATCTTTCCCTAGATGGTGTCTTTGAATGTTTATAAAAATCATATAATTTAATTTAATACGAACCCAAATCTTCCGAAGAAAAATGAATTGTAATTTTATCCATGGAAGTTACACTCGTGACATTTTCAATGTGCAGAAGTATCAAAGTCATAAACACAATAGTGTCTTGCAGAGCTTTCCACGAATCTAGAAGAATAGTGTCTGAAATGTCAGAAGCAGAATGAATGGAAGAATGCATTTGCTTTTATATGCAGAGACATTCACATGTTCAACATCTTGTCTGATATTTAAAAAAAAATTCTAACAATAATCGAATTTAATAAATGATTTCAATTATTTAAATTAATATTCTATAACTTTCTAATTTAGAAAATTTGGATCAAGAATTTGAGTTTACTTTAAAATGTAGTTAAAGAAATCTACCTGGTGAGGGCATACTTTTTTGCTTTCCCCTATACGGAAAGTAAGTATTATAATCATGGACCCCCTCCCCCACCAGAATTTTAGTGTCGCAAGGTCAACTGATGTCATTTTTAGAATTATGCCCTTTTGTGCATGAATACAATGATTGTAAAACGATTTGATCTAGACATATGAAATTAGGGATAGAATCTTCACATGAAATTTATAGATTAATTCAAATCTCGATTGAAGCCTCTTCCAAGGAATTCTATCTCTCCAACCTGCTATCCATTTACTCGAAAACACAATAACTCTAAAATGCAGAGAGTTACATCAAATTCCAAATGTAAAGGGTCGACAATCAGTCACTCTGTATCTTTGATTGTATGCAAATGCAATAATTAAAAAATTTAAGAACTGAATGAATGAAATAAAATTTTGTTTGTATTTTTAGCAGTTTAGATATATATTCTTATTAAATTTTGAACTAGATCTATCCAGAGAATCGGATCTATCAGAATTTATTGGAATCAAATCTATTAAAATGTTTATAATCATTCGTATTGTATATTCGCATGCATAGGAATGTGATAATTCAAAAACGCTCTGCCTTACACATGTGAAATTTGTATTAAATCTTGTGACTACAATTTTAATTATTAGTCAGATTTTGATTTTAATCGACAGGGAGAAAAAGTACTTAAAAAACTCCTTCGAAACTCATATCTGGCTTTTGTGCATTAGAGGCATGCTAACGATTAATCGTCAAAGGTTGGATGCTAAATTTAATAAAAATTCAATGCTGAAATAAAAGAAAAAAAATCTTTTTGTAACTATTTTTTGTTAATGCCATGCTATTATACACATAAGAATTGGTTTTCTTTATCATATTAGCAAGTCACCTGGGGCTATTGGTGATATTTAATTTCCCATAAATCTATTAGACATGACTTCACATCTGTGATTTCTTCATATTGTCAGATAATAAAGTGATGTTACTCAAATTATCTGAGTTAAGCTCTGTCACGTTTCGAGAAAAAAAAGGAGGCCACCTAAATATATTCTGGCATCTTTCATCACACACTCACAAAAAAAGTGCAATTTGAAAGAGTTAAAAATACTCTTAAAGATTTTTTAAAACTAAAAATGTCATAAAGGACAGTCTATATATTGAAATAAGAGCAAACTTCAAAATTTTTAATGGCAACACGCACTTTTCTTATCGAACTTTAAAAATGCATCAAAAGTTATTCTCAAAACAAGTTTCATTAGTTAAAGTCTTTTCGTTTCGAAATTAGGAGTTTAAAAAATTTTGACTTTCGAATGTTAAACACTTATCTTAAAAAATTAATATTGCCTTAAACTGTTTTTGTTATGGAAATATGAAGTATTCTACAAATATCAATGAAAGATATACCACTACAGGGATTTTTGAAAGAAACTATTCAATACATGTACAATTTGACAGAAGTTTTACTATAGGATCAGGAAAGAAGATTAAGAGCAAGGAATAATTTTCAACGGCGACTGCTGTTTGTACAAGTGGAGTTTTAATGAGCAGGGAAACTTATACCTTTCCTTTAGAGCAATATGGAAAAATTATCCTTGCTTTTTTCAGTGTTAATTTTCTAACGTTTGTTTCCTAAAGCAACAGCATTAAATAAAAAAAGAGAGTAAATTCAACACTTTCCTTAGTGTCATTATTCAGCTCCCATATCAATTTTTAAAGATGCGAAATTGTATATTTCCTAGATTTAAGGAATATACCAATCACGAATGAGATTCAATTTTATTTTTGAACCTTGAAACAGCACATGAGAAACCACATTTTTAATTACCTCTGGAAACTTTTGTTACAAGGTAATTAGGATTATGTAGTAACAGAAATCTGTATTTTTCCTAAATTTTGAATGATTCACAGAATTATAGAAATTAAATTAAATATAATACATGATATATTCCATTTTGCCAACAATGTTTATTATTTTATATCAAATTAATAATTGGTTTTTAAAAAGAATCTACCATGTTATCTATAAACATATTAGTCATAGGTACAAGCAGTCTCAAATGCGTTTGTCTGTTCTAAATGTATGTAAAGAAACGCAACGCGCATATTCTTTTATGTCGGACTATTTTATATTTAAACCTATGAATACTGAACTATCTGTAATTACTATTCCAGAAATTTCGGATAAACGGCATTTTTGTCTTTAATTTGACGCATATGTATAAAAACTGCTTGGAGTTTTCATTCTAGAATTCGGCAATATATAATTGATCATATTTGAGACATTGGGTCTATAGTTTCACACATACATTTTTAAAGAAAGAATTTCAATTCAATCAAATAGTTACATAGTGGCAAGCATTGCTGCATTTATGTAAGTTTTTTGTCTTTGATAATTTCCCATTCATATGAAATTTTCCCTTCATTTTTAATCATTACATACCATAATTACATACCATTAATTATATTTTAAGTAGGATCTTATAAAGTGCTATTATGAGAAGTGGAAAAAAGATTTTCTTCTCCAATTCTTTAAAAAACATTTAAGCAGTGAAGCAAATAAAATATCGGGTATATAAGAGAATACTCCTTTAATCATTTTTTTATTTAGATTGTGAAATTGGAACTAATACGTAGCCAGTAAAGGGATCAGATGAGCAAATCATTCTAACAGGTGTGGATGGGAGATGAATTTCAAAATATTGCACAAAAGAGAAAGCTTGAATTGCTGTATTGTACGAATGGGGTTGTAAGAATCCAAATATTTTTTTACAAACTTAAAGAAATGTTTTGCCTTGGTATTGAATTAAAGCAAACAGGCATGACAATACGTTCAACGAAAATCAGATGGCCGTCAAAAGCTTCAGAAAATATAACGCTTGCAAAAGAATATAACTTTTTACCAATGAATAAATAAAAATAACCGTAGAGCTGTTCTCCATATATGCATATATTATTCAACTGTTTTTGAATAGAGGTTCTTACACTTGTTGAACGTTATGAAAAATACATAGATCTCCTTTATGTTCATATGATAAATAATGTAAACATACTAATTTTTAAGCAAAAACATTGATTATTATCGTCTTGAGAAATTTTATTTTCAACTTTTTCTTAGTCAATGCAATCATTTGTTAGCAATAGTTATCAAAGTTTTCTAGAAAAATCTTTGATAATAGAACTGACTAAATGTACAATAGGCAAATTAATAAAAACAGGAGAAAGAGTGTTATTTTAGTCTCTGGAATATATTATAATGTTAGTATGGAAATAAAAATTAAGCAAATATTTGGGGATAATTAACTATTTTTCTACTTATTTCCTTTAACATTTCATGATTTTCCAAATATTTCCCATACTTTCCTTTAATTTACTTCTAAAAGGACAGACATATAAATTGTATCCTTTGTGCTTGAAAACATTAAATAGTTTTTACCAGAAAAGGCACTCGGAATATGGGCCATCATGTTACGAGATTTTTACAGGGGAACGGGAAAATATGATGGACTTTAGGCAGCCAAACATGACATGTAGGATGGATGCTGCTTTCACAAACTAGATTATACAGGCTCCCGCGTCATCGGCTGCCACTCGTGATGGATGGCAGAAAGTTTGGCTTTACACAAATCCTAGCGTAACAAGAAAATAACTAATCTAGCATCATATTCTGCTGCATGCATGAATATTTTATGATCTATTTCTATAGCAATAAAAGAACAGATAGGAATAGAGTATGATTAATATCGTAAAAAA
Organism: Argiope trifasciata; assembly: GCA_026543055.1. Classification (NCBI taxonomy): domain Eukaryota; kingdom Metazoa; phylum Arthropoda; class Arachnida; order Araneae; family Araneidae; genus Argiope; species Argiope trifasciata. The sequence goes on from JAPMOQ010044283.1 coordinate 96,495, forward strand.
ATCAAATTTATATTTAGAATTTTATATTGAAATATAAGTTTAAAGGTTATATGTATTAGAGAAGTTTTAAATAAGCGAAGTAATCTTTTTAGGGCTAATTTCAATGCCTCGGAAATTAGACCTAAGTAAATTGGAATTGGAATGCTGAAAATAGGTAAAAGGAAAGGTAATTTTTATATATAAAAGTCTGCTACATTTTTAAAAAGCTGGAAAAATTTATTAGATATCGCACATATTATTTAGTATATTCATTCCAAATAATTTGATTTTGAAATTAAATCATTAGAAAATTGTGTAAGTGGGCTAAATTTAAAAAGCATACTGGTATGCAGATGTATTCTTATTGCACGAAAAAAGCTCGAAGAAAGAGAGCTATACATGAGTAATTTATTAAAATTCTCCTGAATTCCGGCAAAATTTTGGGTTTTTGCATCCCTAATGGATATCCCCCAGAGGGACACCTCTAAATGAGGATGAGAAGCTTCCATCATGCTGGTTGGTTCTAGCAGCTCTGGGGGGTACAGGCTAGTCTCATTGATGACAAGTATATTTCCTAAATAAAGAGTTATATTATTGACGGTGATGGCCTTAGAACTCAACCACAGCTCCTGCCAATGTTGCTGTAGCTTTGGTCCGGTTACTCAGTTTCTTTTATCTGTGCACTTTCAGGCTGATCGGTGAGTCAGTGACATGACTTCCCTAATGGATACATAGTGGTGTGAAGTCAAATCTATACCTACTTCGATGACCATCTGCTTGAGAGATGGATGCATGAACTGTACTGTAATGAGAACAGTTATGCATGAACTGTATAATTCGTTCACATTATATCTGCCTGCTTTAATTTTCTTAGCGGTTAGTTCCTTTTTGGGCACTTATAATAAAGTTGTTATGGGTTGATCCCTAAAAGTATCTGCTATAAATATATAGAACATTCAATGGAACCAACTATGTAACATGGAATGATCTTGTACATGGGCATACAATTGCTTTATAAACCATTTAATATTATTTCAAAGGTATCCATTTGTTATTATAATCACATTTCAAAACAGGTGATGAAATGTGACATCTAAAAGAATTGCAAACTTATTAATAAAGCTGGCTCAAAGTAAGAAATTTGTACAATAGTGAAATATTTTGAAGTAAAACATAAAATCACGTTCTTGAAGTATCATATACCATTAATTGCATGATGTAAGAAGATATTGCGAAATCGTAATATGTGAGAATGCAAATAGTATACATTATCACTTTCTTATTAGTTTTCTGGTTTCTATTAATTGCTATGTGGTGTGTTATTGCTGTGTTTTCGATGCTAAACGAATTTGAGTTGCATGACTTTTGTGATACTAAAGGAGAGTATGCAAGAAAAAGAAGGCCATACTTGCCTTAGGAAAATCACATGACCTCAGCTTATCAATGGCAAATAGTTGCTATTTGTCTGTGTATCAATCACTTTTTATCAATTGTTAACATTAAGACAATACTGGGGCAACAGGGAAAAGGCAACTATTGCGTGCAATGGTGGATCTCATGTGTATGTACCTTAAGAGATTTTTCTCTTGCTCATGGCACTTTAAAAGTCTACTGACATTTATCTGCCAGCAATTTAAGCCGATTGAGCTTCTCTTGATTTTTCAGTAGCGCCAACTAGGACCAAGCTAGGACGACTTAGCTACTTCATGCCTCACATTCTCTTGCGCAACCCCTTTTAACAGGAGGACTGTTAAACATCATTTAGAATTATCAATTTTTTGTGTATGTATCTGTTTTTCTGTCATTTAAACTGAAAAAGGATCTCGCAGCATTAAATTTCACCTCCAATCGACACAATCCTTACTTTATAATGCTATATATATAAAGGCTATATAAAGATGACCCATGCATTTTGCACTTCAGCTGAGACTGATATTGAAGTTCAAACTTCCTCTCACTGATGAGTTGTCGAAATTGGGTTCTTTGCTTCATCAATCATTCTCATTACTTGACCTTGACTGAAAATGGAGTCGAATTGCTGCTCACTTGACACACATCAATTAGATTTTATTTTTTCTATCTAGCTTTTTATTTCATTTTACTGTTCCGCATTAGCAAAGATGCAATTTTGGAATCAATTTTTCTTATTTTGAAATTTTGTATGTTTGTGTGTTCTTGATATTATACACTATTTTAATATTCTCATTATTAACAATTTGTTGAATTGAATTCATAAAGAAGTCATCAAATTTCCCCAAGTTTGGGAAAATTTTATTCCCAAAATATCTATAAGAATGAAATATGAAATGGAATAAAAAAAGTTTGATTGATTGAAAATTATATAAAATGTGGGGAAGTTAAAAATGATATCGCTCAATAAGCATTTTAATACTGTTTTTAGATTCAAAAGAATTATCTCATCTATGATACCAATTTAATTTTTGTAAAAAAAACTTTCTTTAACTTGATTTTTTTTTGCTTAGAAGATTATATAAAAATTAATATCAGTTCTTGAGTATTCATATACAATCAAACTATATCAACGATGCTAAATTTATCATTAAATTTTATCTCTAATTTAAATAATAATAAAATTTCAGGACTATTCCTTATGAATGAAAAGTAATTTTAAAAATCTATTTTACCTCTAATTTTATTGTTTACAATTTTAGCAATGATCCTAAATTACAATATTCCTTTAATCCAAGTTAGTTTCTATTAAAAATTAACATGAGTAATTGAAATTCATGTATTAAATTAAATTAAAATATTAATATCAATATTATTAAGAAATCCATTTGGCATTGAGTATATATAAATAAATGTCCAACGAAGTCTGTAACTGTGGGCAGAGTTGAAAATATCCTTGTCCCTTTGATTTAGGTGTCGTTATCGATTGCTCAAATCAAAAATTCGGTATTTGCTCCAAGCGACTCAATCGTTTAATTGTCATATTAATTTAGTTAAAAAACTACCAATATCTCTCTTGTATACATTATATACATTGCGTAATACAAAATTACATATATTATATACATTACATCAAATCCTAAAGTATTATATGTTTAAAGGCTAAACTATAGAATACTGTAAAGTCGTAATGTTGTAGTTTTTAATAACGAAAAATTGTGAAGTATGGTAACCTAATTATATTCTTTTGTTAATATTTAACGAATTTTCTATTATTTTGCAAAGATGGATGAAAAATTTGTACCACATTCTTTACTTTTATACACATTAAAAAATGTAAGACTTAAAATTAACGTTCCTCTCCAAGTACGTCAAAAATGCACCAATTATCCAAAACAATTCTAAATACCTGCCACCTTGGATGAATACCAAACATGGTATTAATCGAAGATATGGGGCGCTGTAGAAATTATGACATTTGCAAGAAATCAGTGCAAAATAATTCAATTTTAACAACCATTTTTGAATCTGTTGTTTTGAAGGCTAGCAAAAGGACAAAAAAATCTAAAATACATGTCATATTTAAAATACTTATTTAATCAGGAATTTCACCCGACATTTAAGCTGTGGGATGTTTAACAAAGAGTTTAAAGATTGGTGAACAGCTAGTGTTTGATAATCTATATTATTTATTTACAATGTTTTGCAATAATCAATTGTTTTCTTACTGCATTTCGCCTTTCCATTGAGTGCAACCATAAACTTCCTACAAATTACTGATTTTTGAAGTGTGACGAGAATGGCATTTTTGGCAATAAAGGCCGCTAACCCCCAACGCCAAAAAGGAGCCATTCAATAGATTTTAGAAAACTTCAGAGATTGCAGACGGATCTGAAGATATTGCTTTATTAGAAACTACTTTTTGAATGATTCTTTGAAGGAAGAATAGATATTATGTTTTGAAAAAAAAAAAAGGTTTGATGCATGAGCTGCATATTTGGATCAAAATAAGAAGATATTATAAGTGTTATTTTCAAAATTACAAATTTTACAGTGGGGATAGCTGTGTAAACCAAATCTATTCAACAGAGCTACGGTAATAATCATACAGGTTAAAAACTTGCAGTTACGATATCTTCCTTTCTATTTTTGAGCCATGGGTTAAGGGAAAATATGGCTAGAACATATCGTCAATAGATTCTTGATACTTGCAATCTTTAATAATGTGTTTCGTTTTCGAAAAATTTCCTGATAATGAGAAATTAAATCTTCTGAAGCAATCCACTCCAGCAAAGGGTACAACTCCATGACCATTTTTGCGTGTACGTCTGCCTATTCATTCTGATGAATCTATGAATGTTCTGGGGACCACACCAAGCATATTTTCTGAATTAATTTTCACTGTGCTTGAATTTTGTCAACTAATATGGGAATGACTTTTGGAGATTTGATTGTAAGATATTTTAAATCTTGAAGGGTTAAATAGCTGTCTGTCAAAAAAGGCAAACCTTTTCCTGTATGAACGAAGTAATTTGGAACGTTAGTATGATTGATTGAAATATGATGAAAATGGGGTTTTTTAAAACGTTTGTATGGATGTTAGTTTTATACCATATTAGTGCCATTTGACAATAAATAAATAATAAAACCCAATTCTATACCATAAATGTTTATGTTTCATGAATATATGTATTTAAATTGATGGATTTATCGGTATTCTTATAATAATTACACTCCCATAACTAATTTTTATCATGATATAAAAATTAGTTAGAGGGCTATCATTGTATGTTCCAACATGATATCAGTGATTTATTTTGATTTAAATGTACGAATGTATAGAGAAGATCACATTACAAACTAACAAAGGTTAGCTAAAGAAAGAACTGCACAATAGTCGGCTGAACAAAGGCAAGGGACCTTACATCAGATCTCAGATGGAGCGACATTAATGCGGCAACACATAAATCAGATCTGAATCGATCTATTAATACAATAGCAGCAGGTCTAGACGTACAAATCTTCTAGCAATATTAATAGATCTATAGATATTTCTCTTAGACGGTTCCTAAAAACGTGTTATTTAGTTACGGGATTTGGCGGCATTCTACAGGAATAAATGGATCGCATGAATTTACTTTTCGAACCTAGGCAAACGCATGGAAGGAGTAACAGCTAAAAGCAAAAACTTCAAAATGCAAATCTTAAATAAATGAATTTGGCATATGTCATAGTGACTAAAACTGTAGTCTTATGTAAAATTTTATTTCAATAAGGTGAAAAAAAACCTCGAAAATTCATGCTGGATTTTCTGAACTCGCGGACAAACTCATCTTGCAATTAATTGCAAAAAAAGAACTATACACAATAAAAATGCTAGACTCATAGCAATAAAGGATAATTTGTTATTACTGGCCATCAATGCCACGAAATCAACCTTAATTGGGGATGTGTGGTCTATGTGATCCCTAGGGATGAACTTTCGGTCATCCTTATTTTATTTTTAACTCAAATGAATTGATTGACCCAGTAGTTTCCTGATTCGTGATATTCAATACACGGGCTTTTTTCCAAGCGGTTTCAGCTGATACATTTTAGAAATTCAGTTATTTCTTTGAGTGACGTCTCTAAGATCACACGTCCCTATTAGTGCCCCAGCAGTTGGTACTAAAACTCGGGCTTCGGAATATCATCTGATTTACTAATTCTATTATGAAACGGTGCTCCAGAGACTTTTAAATGACGTAAAAAGGGATTTTAGTGATGAGGATAGCTGTACAAAAGATTTTTTTTCGATGAAAGTTCGCATTCATCTGATTCTGATACGTATATTCAAAAATAATTAATTTTTCAAGTGGTAATGTATTTTGAAAAATTTATAAAATATATTAATACACTAAGAGAATTATATATGGAATTAATAGGTTGATTTTTATAATAGTTCTTAACTTGCATGTTTAAAATACCTTCGAAAATCACGTTATATAAGTCACACAAGCCGATAAAAAAGGGCCAATTTTACCCATTGTCAATATTCTTATTTAAAAAAATATATAATTATGAAATTTTACATTAGATTGTTTTCTGTATACTTTTATATACTGAGAAAATAGATATGATTTAATAACCAAAAAGTAAAATGTTTTTTCATCATTATTATTTTAACATGTTTTTTGAGAAGAAAATGCATGTTGCTACGCAATACTTTTTTCAATGATAATATATTTTGAAAAATATCTAAAACATATCCATATATCAAGAAAAATATCAGCAAAATATATTGCCAGATTTTCATACCATACATTCATTGGAAAATTTAATTTGAGTGTAAATGAAATGCGGTCTCATAGAGCTCACCTTCCCAGTTAAATCCTAAAATTTTACCTCCCCATTTAGGGGTTAATATACAAGTACTGATGCTCTTTACTATACAAAGTTAATATGTCAGATTCTTAAAATAAAAATTAAGACAATTGAGGTATTAATTGCCTTACTCATCCCTTTCTCGCTAGTTTTGTGCTAGGAAGAGAGATATAACACTTTTTTTTAATAATTCGAGGACTGTTTGAAAAGAATATTACCACTGATTATATTTTAATTTGCTATTCTAAGCAGGTTTAAAAAAGCATGTTATTTTTTTATTTAAATTATTTTTTTGATTAACATTAATTTTAAGATTTAAAGTTAGTAATTTCAAACTAATGATTTTAGTATAAAATAATGTCAAAAATAAATTAAACAAAAAATAAATGATGAAAAAAGGAAATAAAAAATAATTAATCCTTATAATCCCGAGGTGAATAAATAATGCATAAAAAATGTAGTGATTTTCTAAACATGTATTAAAAAAAAAAAAAAAACTGCTAGCTGAAAGCAAATGTTATCCTATATTCGTTTCATTCATTTATTTTATTTTCACTAAAGAGTTATCTAGTTCTCTGAAAACAAAACTAGCTTATTATTTCTCAATTTATTACAAATTAGATAAAAGGACTGGCAACAAAAACGGAGATACTAAAATGTTTTTTTTCCTCTTAATTTTCTACAAGAGAAAGATGACACAGTAACTCTCTCTCATTTCCCTTTTCTTTCCTCATGTTCAGCAATTATCGGAAACTCATTAGCGATCTTTGATTAATGGTTTATGTGTCGTTTGACAATCACTGTTTTCCTTTTAACATAAGCTTTATTTTTAATAGAAAAAGAAGACTCACAGGTTAAGAATTTAGTTATTGTTGGCAATGATAAAGCGTTTATTGATAAATACCTAACGTTGCTCTGGAGTTAGCAGTAAAGAATGGTTGGCGAATAATTGAGACAAATATAATAGGTATATACAATAGATAAATCAGAATTAAAGTATTTTAAGTGTCAAACAAAGTCGAGAAATTTCAAGAAACTGCTCGTGTTTGTTACATGAGTGACCGCATTAAACAATTCTTTTTTTAAACTAATTTGTGTGGTACCAGACTTTTTTCATGTTTATCACATTATCAAGTAGTATATCTTGCTGTTTGAAAAGGAGTAGAAATATGTAGTGATTACGTTCCTATAAATAGTAAAGGATATGACTGTAATAAACCATGTAAATTAGAAAAACTAAAAGAAATTCAGAAATCAGTAATTCACAGACGTTTTGGACCTCGGGAAAGAGATGCATTATATAGAATAATATAATAACCTAAGAAATTATTTAGAAATATTCATTAAGTCACCTTGTATTCAAGAGCTTTTTGCCAATAAAGAAATAAGAAAACATTGAAATTATTTTTTTTCTACTTAACTTCATTTTTGGTGGTATAACAAGATTTGAGCAAAATCTTATAAAACTGTTTTAACTAGTTTTGTCAGTTGGGAGATTTTCACAACGTACATCCAATTTAATTGGCTTAATTTTCACTATTTTTTAAACAAAGAAATATTTTCACTATATCTGTCAGAGAATAAATATGCCAGTACATATTTTGATGAAAAGCCATCCATGTGGTTTTTAAATGCTTTATATATTCAAATTACTAAACTTATGAATGGCTATCGAAGGATAAACCTAACATCTGTTGCTTAAAAGGTATCTCTGTGAAAAGAACTTAGGCAAAAAATATATCACTGGATAGGCCAGTTTAAAAGGCAGACACTCATCTAGCAGGAAGACATGTTTTATCACGGACGTATGAGTATTTGCTTAGGCATGCATTAAGTAACAGAGTTTTCATAAGGAGAAATGAAGCATAAGCACCCAGAAAATTGGGGTGCCAATGCATCGAATTTATGTATCTCCAGGGAGGATTTTCGTTCTGGCAATTAGGTTACCTGTCCTTCTTTAGTTGGGAGGCACCTTTGTTATGGAATAGTGTTCCAGAGTCGTATAGTTCCTGATTATCTAATTCTCTGGATAACTGATAATGATACCTTATTCCAGAAAACTCAAAATACAGATAAGAATCGAAGAGTTCAAGATCAATAACACTGTAGCAGACAGCGAATCGCTTATTAAATAATGGTGCAACACAGCAGGGTTTAGTTAAAACAACAGGGAGTCGATTCTTCGAATAATACTCTAGAGAGAAAATTCACTAGTTTTGTGCAAACACCTTAGTTGGATTATAAAATTTTCAAGCATTACGATTAAGGAATCAAAAGGGACTAGAAGACTTTGATATGCAATTTAATCATATTTGATATTATTGCTAAAATCAGGAGACCTATTAGTCATATTGGTCATTTCAGTATGATATATATAGATTGTGAGATGTTTATAGGTTATAATAAGTATTTAATGTAGATGATTCTTTAATGAACTTTCCTTATAGAATAGGAAAAAAATTAGTCCAATCAGACTGAAGTTTCAATTTATACTTCAGTGTTTACCCACAAAAAATTTATATCTTTAAATTTCTTTTCTCTGAATTGTACAGCCAAAACTACTATAATCACATTGTGACATGTTATAATAATTAAACAAGGGATCCATGATAAAGTTTTAACGGCATTCCAACCTTGATTATGAAGAAAATGCATCCGATTCAACAACTGTTTTAATAATGCTTATGAAACACATGTTTCCAAAGTCATTATAAGATAAAACTAACATTTTCTGCAAGTAAAAGGATATTGAATATTTTAAAGGGTAACGCGGGAGCAGAGTGAAAAATACATCATTATGCAATAATCCTTTGTGAGGAATTGATAAAACGAAACCGGAATTCAACGAGGGCAATTATGGAGTCGATGCCGCATCATTTACAGAAATTTAATTGCAGTCGATTGCCTTATATTAAAAGCTGCCGTATCTCCGGGAGCTAGCTAATGATTACTTGCGTCAGCCGGTTGGCATCATCAGAGATGCGCTTTCGCCAGTTTTAAAGGCGGGAGCAAGGAAAAAAAAAAGCGCCAAATGAGTTTTAACGTCGTTTACACTAACGGTTTGTCATTAACCATCTAAATGGAAGTAGTTAAGTTGTAGAATACTTAGTTATCATCAAAATGTTGCATCCTATATTTTCCAGAACTAGGAGCTACGGATGCGCGAGGAAAATGATAATGCCTTTAACCAAATATTGTGAAGATATAGGATAGTGTGGATTCCAAATGAGATTTTTTTAGTCTTCGAAAAAAAGAGTAAGAGCGAGATTTAGAAAATAAGAATGGTCGTCGTTTTTTGAAGTCTAAATCTTTAATCAGAATTCGTTACTTTTTTTCTATTAAAATTATATCTTTAGAAAATGCATATTTATATGAAATTATCCAAAGTATCATTAGTTTGTTTAAAATAGTTAAATTATGCGATTTGCAAAGTGATAATAAGGATAAATTTTGATATTTTTCGTATGATTTAAATTATTTAATGAAATATCCGAAGTGAAGTGGATACATTTTGAGGCTGATAACATAGCAACAATGGTTAAAATAATGCCTGAATTCTAGAGATTACGAAATTAAATAATGTCTAAAAATCTTTAGTTAAGGAAAAAATGTTAAAAGAAAATTACGTCGAGGCATTTTAAAAAGCATGAATTTGAGATTCGTTCAGTAAAATATAAGAAAGTTCTGAATTTATCAAGTGAATTAAAATTTTATTTAACGAAATGAAAATGAAAAAACTATAAAAAGTGACGTACATATAAATTGATTGTAATAAAAATCTTAAATTTAAAAAGAAAGAGGCAAAATTAGGCGATATAGTTTTAAAAATTCTAATTTTAAAGATATCATTTACAATAAATTGCTGTATTTACATACAAAAGTTTTTGTTTATATTCTACATGAAAAAAAAAAAACCCACCCAGAAATGTCTGAGGAAAACAATGCAAGTTTCAAGGCGCGTGGGTAATAGTTACAATTAAATAGTGAAAAAACTTAAATATTTTAACAAAAAAAAATGGAATTTATATAAATGTTGTTCAAATTAATTCTGTAAAGTTAATTAAAGTTGGACTAAATATGGAAATGAAAATTATGTTACTGAAATGCTAAATTTTCAGTTGTTAAAATGGTATAAAATAACTTTTGAGTGATGATATATTCCGAAATGATTAAGCAAAAACATAAAACATTTTTGCTCCTATTATTTTTTAAATAAGCGTAGAAACTTTTTAATATCGCATTTAATTTTTTCAGGTGCAAACGAATATGTGTAAAGATGTGTAATTCATCAAAGATGTGCTTAATTCTTTGACTACCGCAGGCGCATATACATTCCACTAACATTTTAAAATGCTTAAATAGTTCTCAGTAAAAGTAGCTTTTTTTGGTGGGGGAGGGTGTAAGTCCCTCATGTTCTAATCATGGGGTTGTAAAATAATTTTAAAAAATCAGATATATTTTTTTAATACAGTAATAACATTGTCTTAATTTTTTTACCTGATTGCAACGAAAAAGATTTTAAAAAAATTAGTCAAAGGTTTAAGGTTCAGGCAAACAACAACAACAAAAGAAGACATTAAATTTTATATAGAGAGATAATTCTGTAGGAAGAGAGGAAGGGTGTATTTGGCCCTCATGTTCTAATTACGAGACTTTAAAATAATTTTTAAAAATCATATATCTTTTTTCAGTACAGAATCGATTATCTTTATTTTTTACGTGATTGCAGCGAAAAAGATAAAAAAAAATTGGCAATCAATGGTTTAAGGTTCAAACAATCAAAGAAACAACAACAAAAAAAAACGGAATTTCAATTATATACATTGTGAGATAATTCTGTAGGAAGATAAATTTCATTGAATATCATCAGAACAAAAATCTTAATTATTCATTAAGTTTAAACGTACATTATAAATATTAGTTTAATTTCATATCAATCAAAGTATGTTTTTGTCAGATTTTTATGCTTTTACGATTTTGTTTTTTTCTTTTATATCTTTGTCAAAAAAAAAAAAAAAGAAAAGAAAAGAAAAGAAAAACACTATATCTTACGTTCAGAATTCGAATTATGACGAATTTTTTTCAAACTTTCAATCTTTGGTTTTAACTTAATTTTATTTTCATATATACACATAAAAGAGACACATTTTGAGTTGCGGATTAAAAATTTTCTTTTGATTCCCTATGTACTTTTTTATATCAACGTTCATTTATGAATATTCTCTCTAGTCGAGTTTTTTTCTTCTTTCTAGTAGTACGTTGAGATAAAAATCTAAATTGTAAAACATCTTTCAATAAATGCTTCCATATATCCAAACTTTATCTTAAAAAGAAACGAGATTAAAATAATGTTGCATATTTCGATATTAAAATTAGAGAATACATAAATTCTATAACATGATTGAAATGAAAGACAAACTACAAACATTGGATGTACTAGTAGCTCATTCTGTTTAATTAAGCTATTCATTGCACTAAATATAAACGTAAGTGGCATTAGGGAGACATCTGATATTATGGTTTCGGAAATCAAATTTCATCTACAATTAAGTCTTTCGATAAGACTGAAATAGATACCAAGATTGATGTTCTATTAAAACGAGAGAATATTATTCAGTTGTAAATGATGAAACCTTTCCAGATGACTAGTTAATTAGGAGAAACTTCGAACAATTTGCTGTTGGCTTATGAAAATATGAAAGATTAACCTATGTAAACGAATTACCATTTAACAAACTGCAATTGCGTTTGAAGAATATAATACTGTCAATTATAATAAAAATAACTTAATTTCCTTAGAAACTGTATACAATAGCTTTAATTTTCATTCGGTTCCAATTTTTTTTTGTATAAAATTTTTAAAAATGAGTTGCCTCATTTAAAAATTAGGTTTAAAACAAAAAGAATCCGATGGCTTATGAATTATGTATTCCTGTAGTTTGAATTTCCATACTTAATATTCGGATATTTTTAAAGTTAATGTATATATTGAGAGTACTTTAGTCTTCAAATTCTTGTTTCTAACATAATAACTATAGTAATGGTATAACTAGAGATAGCTTGCAAAATTCTTATTAACCAAATATTTAAATTTTTAATAATGAGATTCATCTCATTATTAAAAACGAAAATTTCCCCATAAAAAGATTTATCAATACAATAAACAAAACTTAAGTAAGACAATTGATACAACACATTTTTAGTGCTGGACAAATTTGCGAAATAATAGACCTAAAGTTAGCCAAAAAAAAAAAAAACCTAATCTGAAATCAAATATAACTAATATTCCCGGCGAAACAGCTGGTTGTTTAAGGCGACTAGTTTTTAATGAAACATGATTAAAAATACATTTTTTGTTAGGATATTTGAAGTCATAAAATAATTTAAATAAAAAAATTATAGATGAAAGCAAAACTTTTTTGAAATCTATACTTATAATAAAGCTCAATGTGTGTGTTGGTGCTCTACAGGCCAGAACGTTGGGTCTACAGCTACCAAATTTGATATATGTATACTTTGGATGTCGGGAACGTGCATCTTGGTGCTCTTTTTTCGAATTTTTAATTAGAATTTGAATTAATTAAAAATTAAGTGAAATGTCGACATTTTTTCGCCTTAACTTTCGAAAATATTATCGCACAAAGATGATTTTTACATCAAATCAAAGATTAAAAAATTGGCTTTCTAATGGTAATAATCATGTTTTAACATATAACTTAAGCTTCTATTTTTAATGAATTTAAAAATATTTTAACTATAATTTTCAACAATATATTTCGGACAAAAAATAAAAAAAATATCTGCACTAGCACGTTAAAGAGAAAATATTTTTTATCAATAAATTGTCATCAGATTCATAAAAACTCAAATTAAAAAATAAATAATTACTACAAATTAAACATATAAAAATGCAATTTTCAGCACGTGTTTGCATGAAATTAAATAAATATGAAATATGTATTTTCTAAAAAGAAAATGTAAAGAAAAATTATTGTGACTTTTACAATATTATTAATTGAATAAATCAGCTTTATTTACGATAATCATGGTTTAATGTACATATTTTTTCAATTCAAGGACCAACGGCTGATTTTTAAAAATTTAATAATAGAAATGCATCGATAAAAAGGGTTTAAATGAAGTAAATAACTTTATCGTATATAATTTGAGACTATAAATGCTTTAAGAATGAAGAAAGCTTTGTTTAAATAAAAAGTGATAAACTTCAGACAACGCAATCTCTAAAACTGACTGATTTATGAATATTTAAAGATCACTATTCAATAAAAACGATAAATTTTAAACCATTTAATTAGCCATTCCCAAAATGATACCCCAATCAACGCCCAGCATTCCTCAAGACTTAACTGGCCTAAGAATGAAAATGTTGAATGCTTCAAATATTTATATTCAAAATTTCATAATTCGATCAAATTTAATAGAAGAAGATAGAAACCTTCATTTATGTATTTGAAAGTTGAAGTGTCAAGAGTATTTCGTAGAATGTGAATCCTTAGAACTAAAAGATGTATAAAATTTAAACTTAATAAAATTTTAATTATGTTTATAGACCAAAATAAAATAAAATGTTATTATTCGCATCATTTATATCCTTTTGAAAGTAAAACTAAAACCTGAATTTTATGATGAATCTGTAATTTTTGTGGAATGGTTCTTGAAATATTATATAAATTATTGAAATTATTCAGCAGTAGACATAATGATTCTCTTTTACTTATATTTTAAAAAATGCCTGGTCTCGGTAAAAAAAATTTGTATTTCAATTTGCAATTTAATCATTTCCACTTTGATTTAAAATTGAAGTCTTGCGAGAGTTGACAGATAATTAGAGAAACACATAGTATATTACGGGCTTAAGGCCTTTATAACTGCGAGTGAATTATATGACTAATAAATTTAAAAATATTTTGATGAAGTTGCAATTAAAAACAATTACATAAATTATTTAATTGAAAAATCCAAGTCATTAAAGAATTTAATTGACAATGACATTATATAAAATATTTAACTGATAATTTTAAATAGCACTAAGATTGGTGAACCAGCTGGTCCGAAAAGGTAGCTAGAGTGAAATAAATTTTGAAAATAAATTGAAACAAAATGCATATAATGAAAAAGAATTCCGGAAAATTCTTTAAACCTTCTTTGCATGATTTTTTTCTCCTTTTTTGGGAAATAAATTGGGCTGATATAATTCATGCTCTAGATTAAACGGAAAATGTTTATAAGAATTCTGGTATAAATATATAATATAAAATCATCAAAAAACGTGATGATGGAAATATTCATCTCCATGCAAATTTACTTGTTAAGCTCAATACTAAATCTTCAATGTACCTGTGTTTTCTAAATTTCTCCTGTCATTATCACTTTTATTAACAAAAAAACTTCCGATTCGTTAAAAAATATTTAAGAAATCACACGTTTCTTTCAATCAAAACAAACAGTGGAATGACAAATTCAAATCAACTATAATGATCGTGACATTTGATTTCTTTTACAGCAATGTTACGAGGAAGTCGTGAAAAAATTTGCCAGCAACAACCATTTTACAGTACATCTATTTTAAATAAGATTTTTTGTTTACTAAATTTTATGACGGAAATCAGCCAAATAAGAGTTAAAATTAAATATGTGATTAAAATTTAAATTGACTTAGAATATTTTAATCTAAGCTTTAATGACTTTTTTTGAGTTTTGTCAAAGAATTATGAGAATTTATAACTAGTAAAGAATAATTTCTCTCTTAAAGTATACTAATAAAAACGTTTTCGGTTCAAAAAGATTTCATTATATTAATTTTTTTCCAATAATCACTTTTCAAAAATCCGTTTAGAAAAAAAAAATTATCTGCAAATATGTGCTAAATAATCAATCGAAAAATCGTTCATTCAAAATATATAAACCTTCATTTTTTTATTTTCTCGCAACTTAATCTTTATTTCATTTTCTAGCCTTCACCATATCTTCACAGTCATCATAGGAATTATACAATAAAATGACTCTTTTCATAGAGTAACAATAATTATGTAGTTAAAAATTCATAACTTGTTCTTCCTTCAATACCCCAAACTTCTCCTGAACATTAGTTCTATTGCCAAAATCTGAGAGAGAGAGAAAAATAATTGGAGGAAAAAAAAGGCCGTGAAACTGATCATCAACTCGCGTCCCGCAGTCTGCCATTCTTCCCAATCTCCAAGTTATCATTGGACAGTAAGTGTAACTTCCAGCAGTATCGATTGGATGGCCAAGAACGTCCTTGACACAACCAGGTATTTATATCGCCCAGGCGCCTTTTGTCTGGCACAGTCGCTAAGGCAGGATTTTTTTTTAAATGTCGCCAAAAAAGAATTTTTCTGTCCGAAGTTGGAGTAGCGAGCCAAAAAACAACTACTCGTTAGGGGTGGTGGATGGGTGGCGGTAAACGAATGGAATGTCGAGAATTTTTCATCTCCTCGGAAACGCCGATAGTTACAGTTACAGCGAGAACCTTATTTGACTCTTGCTCTGTTTGGAAATTTCCATAAACCGTCACGCACAAGGACAGACCTTCACCAATTAAAGAGCTTAAGGATTGTGAATTAAATTTTCTTCAGCTAATTGTTTTGGAGGGAGTTAAGTGTTTGTTTGTGTTTCATCTACATAATGATGAATAATAATGCGCCGAGGGTTCATTACTTGATGAATACATTTAATTTGTTGACATACTATACATCTCAGAGGAGTTAGTTAATGATTTAAGCACATTTAAGAATAACTCTATTAGCGCCAAGACTGGCAGCTTACATGAAATGCAATTAGAAATTTGTCTTTTCATTGGAAAGGATAGAACATGACGTCTATTATAATGAACTTATTTTTTTTTCAAAGACGATGTTTGCTTTCTTATTTATTCTCAAAAGAATCAGTAAAGAGCTGTAGATTTTTGCTGACATTTAATTAAATTATTCGAGGAAACAGAAAGCAAACAAAAAATTAAAATATTTCCTACATTATTTATCCAGCCCTCTATAGAATACCAAAGCCTTTTGCCGAATGTCTGGAGTTTACATGTAAAATCTGAGGTATGTCAGTTATTACACACTATCTCCAAGGGTTATCTATAATACTTAGGTATTCTGTAGAATTAAAAAAAAATATTTAAGCAAATTATAAAAAAATACCAATATAACTCTATTATTTAAAGGAAATATATTCTTCAAAAGTGCAAATCTACTTTTGAAACTAACGTTAGTGATACCATTAAAATTTTCTTACCTACACCTTCTTAAATATGTTATCCCAAACAATGCTTTGCGTGTCGTTGACTTACAATAGTTACGAAATATTAATCTTTGGCACGAATTTAATAATTTTACCGAATATCTCCTCTCGGCTTCTCAAATTTTTTGGCAATTAATCCCTGGTATGCTGTTAATTATATTCGGATATAGAATGTGTGTTTTAGAAGTGGTTTTCCCAGCCAAATGAAACAAAAATTTGACTCAAAATTAAACTTGTCATCAAAAACTCCCATATAATATTAGTTATATATAAGTCCTTGCGTCTTTGAATTATCGCGTTTATATGTTTCTGAAGGTACAGAGCGACAGATGGCCAATCCTTAGTTGAATTTAGCTCAAAATTACTACGTAACATCTATAATTGTCTATGTTATAGATGTTAAAACTGTGTATGGAATTTTATCTTCTATCTCTCTTTGTTTTATAGTTTTCGTATATCGAATTTATATTCGTACAGCTGGGCAGACAGACTTCCTATTTTGCTGAAAATTTGATAGAAATCTACAAATTTGCTGCGAAGAATATATATCAAATTTTGTCCGTCTAGCTCAAAGTGTTTTTGAGTTATCTCTGTCACATATGCACAGACAGGCAGACATTTCCCCAAAATGTATTTTTCGAACTCTGGGAGGTCTAAAACTTGGAGATTTGTCGTAACTTCCACCTCGAATTTTTCGATGATTACGATGATTTCTATGTACTATATATAGCACAATGTAAAAATATTGAAAGAATGCCAATAAAATACCTTCATTTAAATTATGTTTAAAAAATTAAATTGTACTAAACAAAACTTATATGTTTCTTAATGTAAACCATTAAAAAATAACAACCTACTTGATGTACCAAGAAAATAAACAATTTTATCTGAATAGCACTTTATTTTTAAAAAAGTAAAGTAGGATTATTATATAAATTATTCGCGTATTTTGCTTATTTGTCATTTGGCAAGAATATATTAAATCTTAATTTCCAGTAATTCGTATAAAAATATTGTTAGATTGGGTGATGTTAGAATTTTTTTCACAGATTAGACTATATTAGCCCCTATTGCTAAAACCCTCTATATTATATCCTGAAACATTATTCAGATAAATTATAGCACTGACCGGAAAAGCACACGGTCTTTGCAACTGAATATAATTTATCTTTGGAAGTAAGTAAAAATTATGTCACTTAAATTGTTATAGGAACTTCAGTTTTGTAAAACTACAAATTAATCGATTGAATCACGACTGCATAACGATTTATATTTAAAAAGAGAAGAAAAAAAGATTAAGAAATAAAAGTAAGAGACGCACTTAGTTAAAGCTTAAAAGCACCTTTGATGAAATGTTTGGTTAAGGGTTTAGAAAAAGCAAAGTATATATGAAGAAAACAGATAAGAAAAAAATATGTTCAAAAGAAGAAGTGTTTTTTGAAAAGAGTTTAATTTTCTTGCATTCGTCTCTTTTCTTATTTTTCCATAAAGTTTCTAAGGAAGGATCATTGACACTTTTTAAATGTTTAAATACATAAAAACTTTTTAAATCCTTCAGATCTTTTATTATGGCTCACGAATCCAATTGCTAAAACTTGCTACTATAAAATGATTTTCTAGGATATTAATTTACATATTCATGTTTTTTTTAATGTTGGGTTATTTAATCTGCTACTTATATCTGCAAAAGGAGGAAAACGACAAACGCGAAATTATTTACAATTTAATTTTTTTAAATTATTATTCTAGCTGCATTCAAATAACATTTTACTCTAGTATATATACAGCATGAGTATTAAATAAGTTACAACTTTTAACTAAGATAATTTCTCAGAACATCACTAGATGTCGTTAGGAGTACATAGAAAACAAGAGGCCATAAAAGGCAATCGTTTAAAATAATTTCTACGCTCTTTTAATGTATCATCCAAATCATTATTTTCGATCTAAAGATAATTTTTCATTAAAAAAATATTGTATTTAAGCAGTTAAAAAGAGATTTTTTTTTTCTATAAATAGAATCTTCAACGTTTAATAAATGACTAAGTTTTCTGGATGTTAAAAATTCAGGTATGAATAATTACAAATCTTGGATATGTTGAAAGGGATTTTAAAAGAAAGATTTCTTTCTGTGTCTATTTTTGCTCTTTTTTTTTGTTTTTGAAATTCTCATTTTGAAGCTGGATTGCTAGTTTGTCCTATATACGTTTTACACTTACACACATTTTAGAAAATGTATCTCATTAATATTTTACATCCCTATTTAATTCTATTATGCAAAAAATTCTAGTCAAAAATGTGACAGGTTTTACATCTGGATTCATTGCACATTTTTAATTTATGTCGAAAAGAACTTCACAATTTTGTGAATCCTGGAAAACGTGTTGGAGAAAATTGGAATACTAGAGCTACAAGATCTTAGTCCAAGATGGCCCTCACAGACAACTTTCATTTTTGTTTGATTTTATAGAACACTTTCTTTTGTATTTTATCATTTTATTTAATATCTCAAATTTATAGTGCTTTTCAATCTTTATAGCATTGGTTTACTAAGCATCTGAGGTGAAGACAAGGCGTAGTTTAGTTATATATACAACTGAATTTAAAGCAACGTGAAGGCTAATTTGTAAATACCTCTAATTTTGAATGATTGTTGTATGAGGAGTTGGCACATTCTTTCTAAACATCTGTGTCATAAACACAGAGCCTTGTTGTATCACAAAGCTCCCGAGTCTTGGTTGGAGTTATTCGACAATTGGAGTTAACTATTTAAATAGTATTGGAGTTAAATATTTAAATACTTAATTTGACATCTTACTTTATATTCTCAAGCCTAAATTGATATTTATGATAAATGGGTTTATATATTCTTGAATTTAGTTTAGTTATATTAACGTCCCATTTTTAAAGTAACACTAGGGCTATTTTGGAGTGAATCTCATAACTTTGAGCATTGCCAGATGACGAGAATGACACCTGAACTTGCTCCGTTTCACCAATCTTCTTCACCACATTAGCAGGAGATCGTTTGGTCCCGATGGATTTAGAGTGCACAAGATCCTCTTACTCTGGTGGAATTGGGTCCCGAACCTGAAAATCTCAAGCTTCGAAGTTGAGACATTACCACCAGACCACGGTGACCCTCACATGCATTCTTGAAACGCCAGAATTGTTATTTTTACTTGTACAATATAGTTTTGTCTTATTCTATAACAGACTGCATTACTAACCATTAATAGAAGAGTAGTCTGTGAAAATAGTGGCATTTGGAAAAGAGAATTAATGAACAAAATTCATGTTAATAAGGACATAAAATGTCAATTTTTGCTGAATTCTTTTTTGACCAATTATGGTCATGTATGCACTGATTAACTTTTAAATGACTTTCAGAATAATCCCTATTTATTATATACAAAATAAAATATATGGAATGATAGGTTTATTTTGTGTTCCACTGAATTATCGTAACACAAACATCGTAAGTGTTCTATGGATTTTTACTTAAATCTATATGATAGCAGATTCTCGGAGTGGAAGCTATCATCTAATTAGATGGATAAGAAAATAAAACAGGCAAAAAGTTAAACAAAGTTTGGAACTGCTGTAACGGTATGCTTGAAAAAAAAGTTAATTTTGATAGGAGGCACTAACCGTTGCACGATCAAGTGACTTTACAGTTTCCGCAACCGTCCCACATTAAAATGGGAACACCGGCAGCGACTGATTTCACCCTGAACTAGAACATGAAGATGAATCGTATGATCTCCTAATATTTCAGCTTTAATAAATTGTTTCTTTTCAGACCGATCGATGACGATTGTAGACAGCCAGAGATGCAGCTGGTAAACAAGTGGTAAATAGGCGAAGGGCGGTTACTATAACTGGAGCGCACTAACTAGTACTATCGATATATCGATCTGAGTGCGCAAAGAAGGGATTGTGAGCGGTGTCTTTTTAAAATGAGAGCTCGCTTTGTGCTGACCTTTGTGAGACTTCCGGACTTCTTGAAGATGAGGGATTTTGAAGGCTCGACGTGCCATTTATTTAAAATAGGCAGCGGTTATATATTGATGTCATTTACGGGTTCTACTAGGGTTGTTAGGAAGTTGAAAATCTTACTTGTAAGGGGGGAAAAGAAAATTTCATTAGCTTCGCATAACAATAGTATCATTATATTCTTGAGTTGTCTATTTTCTATTATATTTAAGCTGCCTATTATATATTGAGGGGCCTTAAATTAGTACCTTATGTTAAAAATCCCAAAATCACATTATGTTAAAAATTTATTTGAAAGAAAAATAAAATGGAACTTTTAACGCAAAATAGATTAATAAAATTCCATATTTCACTTTGGTATGATAAAATTATTCTCATAAAATGACACCACCAACAAAAAGAAATCTAGGTCGCAAATTTCAAGTTATCATCTGAGATCATTATTATTTTTTAAGTCATCATTTGTCTTAATAAATTTAAATACTTAGCCAATTTAAACCTGTTTAAAACAATCACGGAACTTCTCTCTCTCTCTATATATATATAAAATTTTGGGATGGATCTCTTGATTTTCAAAGTCTGATAAGATGAAAATAACTTAACACTTTAGTCAACAGGCCAAAAATCTTTAATTCAATTCACAGGACTTAACTTCATTAGAAAACTATAAGAATATTTAATTCTAAGAATCTTTTTTTTTACTCATAAATAACTTTCAGTTAATTTTGACCATAGAAGAATTTATCAAATATGTCATTGATCATTAAAATAATTATATGAGTGAATGAAAACTTCAAATAAATTTGAAATACTTATAATATAAAATTTTAGACTCTTAAAGTATAGTTAATTATAAATAACGTATGTAATGATACATATATTTTAAAATACAATAACAACTTTTTCACATCTGAAAACATAATTCCAAATTCAGGTAGGATTGTCTTAATTTCATAACCCTTTTTAAAATTGTTTTCAAATACATTTTTCATCTCTAAAGAAACAGGTGGAGAATTTACTTATAATTTTTAAAGAATATGATTACTGGGAGTATATTTTGCTCTTCTTTAGATGCAAAATGATTTGAATTTCTCAATTTATATAAATGAAAAATTGCCTACAACCATTAATTTCGAAAGAGAAACTAACAGATATGACATTAAATGCATATAAATCATTCAATCTGAGATTTGAGGAACACCAACTGTGTTTGACTTTCAGGCAATAGTTTCGAGATTTCAAGTTTCTGTGATAGTAATTAGAAAATTAAGTTTACGAAACACTTATTCAATACAGATGTTTGTATTTTTGTTTATCTAACGCATAATGTTATTTTGTGCATAATTTTTGTAGTTTCGTATTGAAAATATTCTATAAAAAGTTAATAAAATGTGTGTTATGTCAGCAACATTAGAAAAGGGCTTAGGTTATGTTGATAAATATCGGTACGTATTAAAATAAATTTGTGATGTTGCTTCCCTACACAGTCATTTCATGGTAAGAAAGATCATTTTACAAATAGCTTTAATGGTTGTCGAGTCAATGATCCTTGGATTGGCTTTCATATAACTGAGAGTTCAACATTTTTAAAGACAAAATGGATAGTTTATGAAATTGCAGGAATTTGGTGATATACAGATTAGGAACGAAGATATGATGATATTCCAGAACATTCTCTACCCTTTCTCTGAAAATAAATAAATAATAATAATAATAACAATTAACTGTGTAGTTGAATACCGTAAGAGAAACATAAGCAGTTGGAGCTCTCTTAGAGAGCTTTGCTTGCGTTGTTGCTGTTATTTATTACTAATTTGCTGTTTGCGTATTACTATTTACTGGAAATGCTTCTCTTGTGTTTTTCGGTTATGTTTTGCAAAGTAAAAGAATAAGGAATCGCTATGTGTTAATGAGATCTTTGAACATTTTACTGTTCTGTCACACATATTGTGACAATATATTTTTCATTGTTTAGTTGAAGATGTGAGGGTAAATAAATTCTAAAATTCACTTCTGAACAAGAACGAAGATGAGTCATTAAAACATACGTAACAAATCGTCCAAATGACGTGAAATTCATTAAAGTTCTTTCCTCTGTCTCATTAAAACACTACCGAATTAATTTTTAAACAGCCCTGTCATGTCATTAACCTCTACGTAGATGCATCAGCTCTACTGCCAAAATACGTGCAGAGGTTAGAACAATTGCGCCGACAGATGGCTGATACCAGTAAGAATGTGTGTTAGTAGGGGCTCCAGCAAAGAATCATAGAAACAAGTTTAATTGTACATGTATAACCAGTAATTATTTACACATACGCAGTTACCATATTAGACATTATTTAATACGCACATGTTACCATTACTTTGATCAAAGTATACGACAAACCTTTATGACAGTAACTATCCTTAGGGTTCTCAGAACTACGTTTTAACAGAGACAAAAAGTAATTTTGTCGGAAATTGGTATGCCTATAATTCCTTTATCTACTAAAAACTGTGTAGGGTTAATTCGGCCTCAGTTTATTCCTTTAAGTTGGGGGGAGGTATTGAAATATTTTTTTATGAATATTTAATTTTTTTATGAAATTCAGTTCTAATTTTTCTCTCTCTAATATAGAGAACGACTAAATCAAATGGAAATTACGCAAATTTCCAGTTATTTCTTCATAAATTTTGAAAAGTTTCAAATATTTAAATATATTTTAAATGATTCAGTAAGAACTTTACAATGATTCTCTTAGTTATTGCATATCACAGTAACTTCTAAATCATAAAAATTTCTCGGATATTTCTCGAAATATTGGAATCTTCTGAAGCATCAATAAAATAGATTGATAAATAAAACACTATGCGTAACATAGTTCTTTTTCTTTTTTTTTTGAGAGGTTTGGATAGCAAAAAGCCATACTACTTGTCTCTATTATTATTTATGATTAAGATGCATATGAATGAATATGTGAATTGGCTCTTTAAAATACCAGGCCTTTTCACCTGAATCTTTCCAGAATTAGCACACGCATACTTTGGAAGGAGAGAATGTGTACCTAGAAGTGATTAAAAAAATTTCAACTAATTAAAAACTAAGGGAAATTTTGACATTTTTGTGATATCTTCCGTCATCATTATTACAATACAAAAACGATTAATTAAAATCAAAATTTAAAGCATTATCTATTCATTATCTATCTGGAGATATTTTTTGTTTATTACTTTTCTATAATATTTATTTAATTTTTAAATATATCCTAAAGATGTTTTACGATGACTTATTTCATTACTGCACTAAAGATCAAATGTGTCCCATTCTAGTATAAATATTTCTTTCTAGTTTTTTTCACTGATTGATGACCAATATATGAAGATTCAGCTTATTTTTCATTTTGAATATATTTAAATGCCAATAATAATTTTGAAATTTTAATCTAATCGCAAATAAGATTTAACTTCGGAAGAAGCACTGGTGAACTTTTTTTTTAAAGTCCATCTATTTAAAAGTTACTCTGCTTTATACAGTGAAATGGTTGAATGCATACAAATATAGATAAAAAATTAGAAAGGAATCGAACAAAAATTAGAAAGCTTAAGGTTTATAAAATAGTACGAATTATATTTCTATCAAAATTTGAAAGATGAAAAATATTGTTCTAAGGAAGACATGATGATGATCCAGTTGGATGAGAATATCCAGTTGGAATTTTTAGTAACCATTAATCCCAGGAGATTAACTGGTTGCCAAAAGCAGCTGGTATGAAATATACCTAATGAAGTTCATTTTGAAAGGAAAAGTTCATCAATTCATTATTTCGAGATTTGTCGATTAATTATTAAAAGAGAAATCTAAAAGAAGGTCAGTGTGAAAAAAGCCAACAATTGAAATGGTTAATCCAATTAAGATGTCTATAATTTCATTATACAAGACTTAAAAAAAATTTCTCACGAAATCTCTTTTAATTCAGAATTTTTTTTTTTGTTCCTTTTAACATAAAAACTTTTATCGCCACCGAAAATTAGAAACAAATAAGAGCAAAAAGTCTTCAATAAATTAAAAAAAAACAATTAGAATTAGATTATTTTTCCTAATGATTTTGATGAAATCTTTCAAAATTACAGTTCGTATATTCCTTACTAACTTATATATATTGAATAGTGAAAATAAAGTATGCTGTTATTTTTATACGTTTAAGAATTTTTTTTGTATAAATTAAAAAATTGATAATCAAAATAAATAAATAAATAAAATAAAATCCTAAAAGCTTGAGGGAAGAACAGAAATATTTTGAGTAAATTAAAATCTCTATGACTTTCATAATGTATTGAATGAGAGTTATAAATTTTATTTTTAATCAGATTCATTTAATCTTAGTTTCTGAGCACTATTGCTTTTAAAACGTCAAGATTTTATATCATTTTTTATCTTCAAAATTCTGATAAAATTAGTTATTTTTTTACTGTTATATACTCATGAAACTATTCTCTACTTTTTAATATGTATAAAATTATTTAGTTGATCATTAGCTTATTCGTATTTTTTTTCAGTTTTTCTAACAAATAGCGCTTCTTGTATGAAATCAAAGTTAAAGGAAAATTAAATAATTCTTTGATAATTAAACTTTGAAAATAACAAAATATGCATTGTAATCGGAAATATACATTTGTACAAAATCACAGAAGTCTAGTATACCATGCATCAAGTGAAAAATCAATCACATAATTCCATTTTTGTGTTATAATCAAGGAAGCAACTGTCAAATTTGATCAAAATGATGGCGTTATGAAAGCTTTTATCCTTTTTAAGAACTGTATTTTTTAATGCATGAAATTAGTTTAATTTCTCAAGAAATACCGGGTTGAATAAAATATGAGTAATTAGTAAGCATATATAAATTCTTATTGATAGAATTATGTTGAAATTTGGAAAGAGAAACAAGTTCAAACAATTTATGTACTTTTTATCGTTGATAAATCTGAAGAAAACTCTTCCTTCAATTTATTAGAAAATGTGGTTCTTTTTTATAAATTATGAAATAAATTAAATTAATTAAATTCAAATTTGAAGAAGATACATTACGGTCGATGGGAAGATCTCATATGGAAGTATTGCCAGCAAGATCAAAAGATCTCATTGGTTCTGGTCTGAACTTACACCATAACTCCAAGATAAGTCTTAAGTAGAATTCGATATCGATTTTGATATGTTCCAACAATCAGTTACCTGTTCATTTCTAAGATAAGACTTTGTCTTTGAGAAGATTATTTTAGAATCAAAACAGAGACATTTTTAATACTGGAATTTATTATCCTCCCCCTTTAAATTTCCACACCTTATCTGAATATAATGTGTTTGTGCGCGTGTGTGTGTGTGCGTGAGAGAGAGAGGTACGATTGAAAGAAATAAATTTGCTACCAAAGTACGTAGCTGTTAGTCACATATTTTGCTGATTATTTTCGAT
>JAPMOQ010044283.1:122489-150075 GCA_026543055.1 Argiope trifasciata
CCAAAGTACGTAGCTGTTAGTCACATATTTTGCTGATTATTTTCGATTTTCGCTATTTTCAATTGCTTACTCGAAAAGGGAGATCTGTAGTTCATATTTATCTGGCATATTATCATAGATATTAAGTACCTCTAAAAATGTTGATGCGACTCATTTAATAGCAACAAATTTCCTTTTAAATATCTAAGAATATTAATATTAACTTACCACTAATGGGATACTGTTACAATCTATTTGAAGTAACAAAATTCATGACTTTAATTTGTCTTCTAAATTTGTGATTTTAATCCGTAATTGTTTCTTTAGACGCCGAATGCCCTTTTTGAAAATGGATACTTAAGCAGGATTTTCAAAATGGAATATTAAAGTAGAAATTAAGATAAAAATTGGTTTCAATTTATAGACAACAGAAAAAGTTTTGTTTCGTATGCGACTTTAAGTTAAAAAAAAGTTTCGACATGAATTTTATTCACACATTTATTATGTATACTTGAAGTAATAAACGAAGTCTATCAGAAACAAAAGAGCTTTTGTTTTATTGGAAAGGTCTTAAATCTCTCTCCGTTAGAATGCAATTACTGCCTTATCAAATCAAATGCTATTGATTGTCAAGTGAATTTAATCTACTAATGGGACTTCGACAGTCAACAAAAAGGGAACTTGGCACAATAGGGCGCTGCTATTAATTTTGCCTTGAAAGAACAGCCGAAAATTAACGTTCGACACACGGAAAAATCTCTACTATTTCCAGCCCAAATTCTTAATTGCTGTTCCATGCTTTTTGGCAGCCGGCGTCAATGCATTCTTTAGACGGGAAGCATAAATTTTATTCGAAGTCATTGTGGTTGACTGAGGAAAAATAACAGCGCCAATATATAAATGGGAAACTTTGGTATGCAGAAAAAGCATTAAAAAGAGAGCCGTAGCAGGATCGATAGAGGGACCTTTACGGGAGGACATTTGGCGCGGTGCCACGGCGACCGTCGCCAAAAGAAATGGAGCCAAATTTATTCTTTTGATGGAGAGCTCCGAGGAATTATTTAATTACTAAATAAGAGTTGAAATCGATGGCGTTCGATGCGTGTTAATAATACACGATATATGTCATCGGATCGTCGATGTTGAGGCTTTAATAAGTCGTTCGTGTTATGGTTACTGGTCCATGTTACACACTGGTTAGGTGAGGTGATGGATTGACAACATACATTATTCCATACACGTGTATCCTGGAACAGGAATTATTAGTTAAGTTGGGAACTGGCTGGATGCAGAATTCGAATACTTACATGATGCTCTTTATAAAATTTAATAAGATTAAACTCTTCTTGATTGGGCAATTAAATTTATAGAGTCCAAAAAAATGATATT
This sequence comes from Argiope trifasciata, assembly GCA_026543055.1. Taxonomy (NCBI): domain Eukaryota; kingdom Metazoa; phylum Arthropoda; class Arachnida; order Araneae; family Araneidae; genus Argiope; species Argiope trifasciata. The sequence goes on from JAPMOQ010044283.1 coordinate 123,858, forward strand.
TGGCTAGAAAATACTAATTTGTTTAAATAGTAAAATAAGTATACTATCAGTGGTTCACTAGATTTCATCAGAATTTCAAAATATTACTAAGAATACAATTGATAGTTGAATTTTTCTCATCCACTTGCAAAGTTTGTAGCTGCATTAAATTTATATATATAGATATTTCATTTATAAAAAATGATTGGAAAATTGCTATGCTTTAAAAAGAAAATGCATTATATATGTACAGAAGAAAATGCAGTATATATGTACTGAAGAGAATACAGTTTCTTATGGGTTGATATTAAAATATCATGTATAGAAGAAAAATGTTGGAGATTAATGACTTAAAGCAAAAGCAATTAAAAACTCATTTGAGAAGCCCCATTTCAACTTTAATTTCGTCAATAGTTCTTAATGAGTTATGTTGTCTAAGCCTTGGATGAAACCCATCTCTGTCATGGCCTTATTCAGGCTAATCAACTGGTCCATTACATCATGATACATCTAATGCGGTGGAAAAGTATCTTCATTATCTAATTCTTGTTTTGTGATAAATTTTACAGATTTGACTGTTCCTTTTTCCGAATAAAATTCGAAAAATAATGGAATTTTGGAAATACCCTGTAATATACACAGAATATAAGTAAAAAGTTATTAAAAACCAGAATATACTTGTAAGGAAAACGAATTAATTTTCTTTAGAACTCAAGTTTCCCTTATATTTCAGGTTTTCCTTGTAATTAAAGCTCGGGGAAAATAAACTTGCTTTAAGCATAAAAAATAAAATCTCGAAAGTGGTATCTCCAAATCTTTATAATATGCTGTGTAATAAGGCTATTATTTCCATCTTTTCTCCTAAAATTATTGATTTTTGGCAATGTCATGAAAGCCACGAATACTCAGATTTTTATTTTCATGTATGAGAGTATCGTATTTAAAAAAATTTCAAAATCTGTTACTAGTAATTAACTATATATCATTGTGGACAAAAGTGGCCATGAATATAGCATTTTTACTGAATCTAGTGTGAGATGTTTGACGTTAAATCGTTGACACGCGATTAATACGCAAGCACTCATGAATCCAATATGTATTTTCGATTCCTCATTTTTAGATTGATCGAAACCAAAATTTGACATATAATTATACTTCTAGTAATGCAACCCTATGTAAAATTTCAGTTATTTAAGGTATTGCGTTTTTAAATTATATTATCTATATTCATTAGAATGAAAGAACCAACAGACGGTTTGACTTTCCTGTTTCAAAATCTAATGAATATGCAGTTTAGATGTTAAAACTGAAAACCAAAATTCATTTCGTTTAGTTGTTACATTTTAGAATAATCGTGTTTATATTCAAAAGTACAAATTATTGACAGTATTTTTTAAATCTGATGCATATATTCATTGTAGATGCTAAACCTGTATACCTCAATTTATATATCTAGTTCTTCATGGTTTGTTGGACAATTTAGCAGTTAGACTTCTCAATAAATTTCGTTAAAATATGAAAGGAAATCCACAAATTTGCTGGAAAGGCAATATACCAAATTTTAATCCTCGAATCAAAATGTTTCTAAGAGAGAAATATTATAATTCCAAAAATCCGTTTAATCGTATTAGATACATCTGAAAAGCGGAAATTCGTCAAAATCTCGACTTCCAACCTATCAATGATTTCAATACTTTCTCTTTGTATACTTTGTAAGAGTAAGTAATAATGTCGAAATTAAATAAAGGAAATAAACAAAATATTGCACTGTGTATTTTCATTTGATTTTTTTTCCTTTTTTTTTTGTCAAAACTCTGAATCGTTTGTTTAAATTAATAGATCTCATCATTTTGACTTTTGGCATCTTTCCATGTCAGTTTCAGTCGTGACCTACTTTTGCTGAAATCTGTTAAATTCCCCTACCCATTATCAAGAAATCTGGAAACTAAGAAAATAATGTTAACATATTCTAGAAGTGCTTGCGTGTATTTAGATATTTTTAAAGGGCGGTAGTTTAGTTTTATGTTAACTGAATGTACTTATATTTATTTTGATTTTAAATAACTGCTTTTTCCATTATACTGCTTCTTTTCCCATTGCGACATTTTATATCTGTACGGGTGCACGCTTTGTGGATCGAGTAAACTAAGTGTGGAAGGAATAAGGTAGCCATTTTGAAATGCATTTCCTATTTTGGGATCATGATCAGCCCATTAGGACATCTGAGCTCGCAAACTCTCTCCAGACTTCTAAATTAATCTAGTGGCAGGGCTGCAATCTTTGACATATACTTAGACATGACTTTCTGTTATGGAATTAAGCTCAGTATTTCTCCATTTCCGATCATAGTTTCAGAATCCTGAAGAAGCATCATACAGAAAGTGAAATTACCAAATATTAATATTAAGAAAGCCTAACTATTTCATATTTTCTTTCAAAATTTAATTTAGAATAAAAAATAAAGAATTAATTATACGCAACTGCCTACTGAATCTTTATACACTCTAGCAATTTAGTTACAAAAAACAAGAAGCAAAATATAGCCCAGTTTTCTCTAAACACACACAAAATTTTACTTGAATTATTTGTGAGCTCCTCCATGTATAAACACCCATTCATTATCAACACCAAACAGTGGTGGATTTCAACCTAAAAGCTCCAGACTGTGTCTAATAAAATGCCTCTTTTTTCTTAAAACACACACACACACAAACTAATAAAGTTATTACCAATAGAATATCTTTCATGATATTGCAGAAGAATAATTATAAAATATAAGTCTGGGCTGGGAATTTAACATATTTTCTGAATCTATATAAGGTGACATTTGGTGAGTTTTTTGGTGATTAGTTCTGGCATATGGTAAATAGTATCCGTAAATAGGATTTGCATTCTAGACGTGTTTTCTCCAACTGATTGAAACAAATATTTATCATAAAAATACATTTGTTGATTCATTACGTTTTTAGTCATCGAATTGACTCATTTCTTAGAGTACAGAGCGACAGACGGCTAACATCTAGTTGGATTTGTCTAAAAATTTTCAGTGTCTGTACTATAGATGCTAAATATATATTATGAATTTTATTTATTTAACTCTCCGTGTTTTTTAATTATCGAGTAAAGTTATATTCAAACAGCTGGACAAAAGTCTTTTACTTGACAAAATGCGCTCAAAGTTTGAAAAAATGTACAAATTTGATGTAATAACCACACACAAAATTTCAAACTTTTAGTTCAAAGTGTTATTGAATTATTTTGTCACTGACTGACAGACAGGCAGGCATTTCCAAAGATGTGTTTTGCTAAAACGTTGCGATTCGTCAAATATCCCGAGTTTTAACGAAAACAGTACTTTCTCCATACTAGCTTTGATCTACGGTCTCTCCAACGGCTAACTTCTCACTGTCTCCTCGCTTTAGCTATTGACTAGCTACTTCTTATTACTACAACACGACATGACGCTGCATTTACTGTAGACAACAGGACAGGGCACACACACAGCACTCACTCCACACAACTCTGGCATTTCGCCATTCTCTCGAAGATTCGTTACTAGCTTACGACTCCGTCTACAATTCAATTCACCTCCACTTGCAACTTGAGACTGCCGTCTTTTTATAGTTGCCGGGAGGCGGGCCAATAACCTTCTGGCCCAATCGGGAGTTTCTTGGCGTATCTTAATTCCTATTGGAGAGACCATCAAAACATTTAGATGTATCTAGCTTTTTCTATTTTATCGTGAAAATCGTCAAGTTTATCACCAAGCTCTGAGATCAATGATGCGACACCCGATCAGCACACAAAGGGCTTATCGTACAACGATCTTCCCAGTGATTCAAATGATGATGACTCGTGTGACTCGTGTTGGGAAGAAACATTAAAGGCTTGTAACAGTATAATTAACAGAATACTGCATTACTTAAGTAAGAAATGATTGTTTCTTACTGCAAACTACTTGCTAGATCCATTTTTAATACCAAAAAATAATTTGTTTTCCTGCAACTTTTCTTAACAACAAACATTCAATAATTGAAATTATTAACGAACGCGAATTTTTAGAGTGAATTTTCAGCATATAAAAAGGTCTTAAAGTTATCATCGATTCTCTTTTTCATTCACGATTGTCGTTTCATCTACATTCACTGCTTGAAAGTTAAAACAAAAATCAGTAATGATACAATAGCGCGGAAGAACGTGTTCTAGTCTTTAGGAAATATAACAAACAGTACAACAAAAGATCCTTAAAACAATAGGAACAAAACGGCTGATATATGTTCTTTGGCTGAAGTGCAATGAAATATTTTGGCTAGCACAAATAAACATAAGAAATAGCTTTTTTTTTTTTTTTTTTTTTTTATAGTTGGAGAAAATTAATCGCTTCTTTTTTTTGAGTTGTTTAAAAAATGTTGAAAAAAAGATCTTTTGTTATTATAAGCCAACAAAAGAAGAATTATTTGAAACTTAAATAAAAGTGGTGCGCCGTTTTACTAAAATAAGCGTAAGGTCCAATCGCTTTTTTTTGGCGCTAAAATGGTTGACATTATTTTTTTTTCTCTTAAAAGTATTGACCACTATACTAACTCAATGAAGATCTTATTTCTTAGAAACTGTTATTCAAACATTAAAAAGTTATCAAAAATTAAAACTTAATAGGGTTGTATAGAAATATTATTTTTAAAGGTAAAGTTCTTAAATATTTAGGTAATTAACGTTTATTAGCCAAATAATTTACTATATATTTATTAGTTTAATATTATATTATATATAAAAGTTCTGAAATTAGAAACAAAGTCTTGATCAGATGCAGATCAAAACATTTTTACAATAAAATATGGTACTAAAAAGAAAAAAAAAAGGAACTTTAACAAAAGAATGTATATCAGTAAATTGTATAAAAGTGAAGATTTATACAATTCAGACAGGATGGAATACAAATTTCTAATAGGACAACTATATACTATATGAATTATAGCATCACTCATAATTGGCGAAGGAAAAATATTATTATGGCTAGTATAATAAATAGTAGGATGTAGGATAAGCGACAAAGCTTAAAATATTTAAATGCTTAAAGTGATGCACATTTCGCAGTTTGTTATTTATATTCCTATACTTTTAGTTATTTCAAATTTGTATTCCATTATATCTTTATGCCTTAACCTTTTGGAAAAAGGGCTTTTTTGTATACCTGAAATATTATCTAAATCTGTCTTTTGATTTGAAACATTTTGAAAATGTTTGACATACATTCCAAAATGTGATAGGCTGTAAACTGATACTGTTGGAATCCCCAAATTTTATTTATTTATAGTCAAATGTATTCTCTGGCAGTTAATGGAATCTTACTTTGTAGACATAGAATACTAAGACACGTTGAATAAAATGCATGAAAACCATTCTAACAAATAATGAAATGGCGGAATTGGCTTTACTCTGAAAATTTTTAGTAACTAATGGAGTGGAGCAACAGCAGTATGCATAAAATGATGACCTTTGAGTAATGTGAAAATAAATTAAGCCCTTTTTATCTTGTCCCTTTTATCAATTTGTTCTGACCCCCGCGCATCATTTATCCCTACTGTTCTAAACTTTCTAACTTTCGTTTTATTAGGTATGTTTTATAAAATTCAGTCATGAGTTACAGATCGGGATAGTCTTTTAGAGCATCTTTTTGTTTGTGAGTTCGAACCCTGCCAACAGAAGACTCTCCATATACCTGGTGGATGGCCCTCGGATAAATCTGTCAGGGCCACAAAGTCCTACAAGTCGAGACAATATCACTGGGAGTACTAGATCAGGGGTGATCGTTCTCTGATTCAGGTCTAAGTTATGACCTATGAGGGAAATGTGTGAACGAAGTTTTCCTCTTGTAAAGGACTGCGACGCATGAGTAGCAAAGATGTACTCTTGGCCCTAGATGGCACTACTGAAACAAGAAATGATATAACTCGTTTAAAATCGTTGACTTTGTCAGAGGACTTTTTATGACAAGCATATTTTTTTAAATGTTTTTTACAATGTTTAAATTTATGAGATTTTTTTAAATAACTCAAATTCTGATTAATCAGGATAATAAATATTTTAAGTGTAAACTAATATATTTCAGTAAATGTTGCTCTTAATTTTCAGCAGAAATGAACTATTTTTGTGAAGGAGTATAAAAGAAAATAAAGTTGGTGGAATGGAACCAAAACAACGGCCTCTTTGAGTACAATCCTCTGTGGAATTTCTTCCGCTGATGAGGATGGACAGTAATTACGACAAGAACTGTGAACTCTAAGTTCTATTCTCTGAGGCAATATATCCAGACTTCACGACTGTTGTGGGAGCCTCAAGCGACATTTTCACCATAAGAAGTCTCGGAAGAAAGTGTCAAGCCTTGATATTTATTGTAAAGAAACAAACCGATGGTTTTTAGAGAAAAAAAGTTCTTTTTATGATTTTTTCAATTCATGGCATCAATTTATCTGATGAAAGCAACAACGCAAGCTTCTGATACCGTACTGTTGTCTTTATCAATGCAATAATTTTACTTTTTCTCTCTTTTTTCAAGGCAATTTATTGCTTTTAAAAGTTGAGGGGACAGTGAACTTCGAAATAAGCAAAAATGAAATAAACGTGCTATTTTTTATCGTTTCATCAATAAAATATCTGTTTATTTTCAAATAAACGGTGTTAAAAAAGGTACAATGAAATAAATATTTGAAATGCTAAAATGATATTGTTATTAAATTTAAATATCTTTGAAATATTCCAGGTGTCTTAATTTTTGAAGAAATCAAATGAAACTCATAACAAAGATTCAAGTCAAACACTAAAAGAAAATAGGATATGCATTTAATGTTTCGAGTTTTTTAGACAGTTAAAAGTCAATTTTAGTTCAGAAAAAAATTAAGTTCATATGAAAGTTCAGTAAGTGTGCTAAAAATATTTCTTAAAGATTAACATTTAATTGGAATTATAAAATCATATATATATATATATATATATATATATATATATATATATATATATTTAAATTTTAAAAAATATACTTTTTAAATTTTTTAAAACCAATATAGTGCCTTTTAAAATGGGTAAAAAATTCCATAACCTGACTGAATAATTCCTAAAAGTGTCTAATAGAGTCCAATGCCTCCCTTAATCTGAGAGGTGTACTAATTATGCAACATATAATGGCATCATTTACTTTTAGTCTAGAATGATTTTTTTTATTTGTTCCTCTTAGCATTCCATTTTCTATATCAAACCATAAATGACACTCTTATAAGAAAGTATTTGAAATATATATTTTTTTCAAGTTTTAAAAAATTAAAAAATAGCAAACATTATTTTCATTTAAAAGAAAATCAGAGTTCTTAAGCTCTTTCTATATACATGTTATATATAAAAAAACTATAACCACAATTTATAAGGCCATGAGTTTGTTGACCTGGGCGTTAGTAACGTATGTAGAAGAAATTGGCTTCAGTTCGGTTACGATGGGAAAATTCAGTCAAACAAGACTACCGCTACTCTGTTAAGACGAGAAAATGAATTTGTTTATTTTTTTTAACCTATAGGCATGCCAAGGTTCTTTTTTCTGAAGATAAAAAAATAACTTTTATGGAGTTAAATGACTTTTTTAATTAAAATTAAATTCATATTTTTCCTATTTGTTTACATAATTTTAGTTATTTAGATTGCCTAAAATTTATTTTGCATAAATTACAGCATGTTACTGTCCTTAAAGAAAATTGAAGTAATTTTCGTCGATGCATTGTGTTAGGTATTCAAAATAAAAAAAGTTTTTATTTCTCTTACATTTTGTATGTGTAGAAAAAAAAAACTGTAATTATCAAGAAATTCAATTTCGAAATTACACAATCTCTACATTTTAAACCTCCATGGTGGTAAAATATTATTAAAAAATTATAATTATCGGTTGATTTGTAAACTGAAAACTGCAAACTATTGGACGAATGAAATTTATGACGATATATTTTGAACAAAATAGAAGATATCTATCAAAATCTTTAAACAAGAAATGTAAAAATTTGGACGTAGGATGCTTTTCACACAATAACACAAACTAAGTTGAATATTAATATAAGATTTTTATACCCAAACTGTAGATCTGTATCTGATTTTAGCTTACACTACGCAAAGTTAGTTTGACCTGAATAATCATGATAATTCTAAAGCGTATAAAGCAAGACAAATGAAATTTGGTGAATTATTTAGGTATAAGATTTTTCGATCAATGACAAATTATATATTTTTTATGAATATAAATTATGAAAATCATTGGATCAACAGTTATATATTAGTAATAAACAACTTCCGTCTAATCGTAATTTATGATTTTTTAAAACTTAATGTATGATGAATTTTCTTTTAATTGTCCCCAAGAGTTAGTATATATGTATCTAATAAGTCTTAAATTAACAAAATGCAATAAAGTAAAGAAGACGAGGTCACAAATTTAAAAGTATTTCAAAAACGAAGCTTTTCGATCTAATGGCATCTATCCAATGCAAATCAAACGCCACTATTGCTCCCGCTTGTGCGATAATTCCTATTTCAAGTATAAAGTATACCCAAATGACAAATAAACATTTATTAACATTTACAGTTTGATTTAGATCAAGCATTTATGACATCGATGCATACATTATACTTCCAATAAAGATGTTATATTTATTCATTTTTTTTTCAAATATCACAAGAAGTAATTATTTCGAATTCTTTTGCCGAATTGATTCTAAATAACTAAGAAAATTGATCTTTTAGTTTACTTCTGAAGTCACTTAAGTGAACAATATCGCTTGTAATCAGTGATAAAAATAATTATATCTTTGAGATGTGTAACGAAATGCATCAAATTTTTAAAAGAATCTATGAAAGTTATTTAAAATTTCTTTGTTAATTGATGTAATGTGATTCCGGAATTTCTCTTTTCATTTCTAACTTTTGCCAAAAATTGTAGTACAAAAATAATTAAAAATATTTATTCAAAAATGGGAGATTTAAATTTATTATTTTAATTCCTTTCACCTATTTTATTTACTTTTACTACTTTTCTATCTTTAACGCAGCAATGTGAATTATCCTAAACAGAATCGATTCCCCCAAAACATTTTACATTTTATATGTAGTTACATTTAGTATGTGTAATTCTTTGCCATCATTTAAATTTATTGTACTATCAAAAGAGAATAAAAGCCTTTCTTTATCGTTATTGATAGTTTTATTTCCCCAAGCCTGTTCTTTGTTGATTTAATAAAAATTACGACTAATTCCTTTTGCTCTAAATTGATCGATTATGACTGTTGTTACTTTGTTAATAATAAAGACACATTTATTCATTTATAGAAGGTACTTTTAATCCATCAGTTTACTTAAATGCGTAATAAAAGAGAAATAAATATAAAACAGTCAAATGAATTAAATGCATTATTTCAACATAAGATGCGGTCATAAATACAAACTTTAAAAAACTATAATTCTAAGCAAGTACTATTTTTAAAGTAATAGTTTGTCTGATAGTCACTTATATTATTTACAAATAAACTTAAGAGAATAGACAAATTTTTTTTTCTTACGTTAAGAATCAAAAATCAAGTACTATTTCTGTAACACAATAATTTTTTACACAATTATTAGTTCATTTACAGTATTTTCCTGTTAATTTTAAAACAATAATTGCCCTACAACACATTCATAACTATTTCTACCCCCTTTACCACCAACAGAAAAGCAATCATACCACATTACTGTGCAAAACATAAGGCACAGTTTACCATGAAAAATTGATGAAACTCACTGTTTTTTAAAGATTATTTATAATGTGAAGAGTTTGCAAAAACTGCTGTATATCAAAAGTATTATATATATATATATATATATATATATAGTTTCTATTTTACAACATGGTAGTACATGTTCCATACATGGTAGTACATGAACTCCATATTCCCCTAATCTACATCCATTTGGCAGTAAACCTTCAATTATTATCTTAATATAACCCATATTAAATTAAAATTAAAATTTTCCTGATCAAATTTCCAATTCCAACTTTTTTATTTAATTTATGGACAAGAACTCTGTAAAACAGCTTAAATCTTAACTTTCACAAGCTACGAGTGAAGGGATAAAAATCTGCCCATCTAAATACAGCTTTTAAAAAAGATAACCGAATGTTCATTTCCTAAATGGACACGTGTAAAAAAATTCCAATCAGAATCTCATAGTATACAATCAATTTCCTACTCCATCTGCAAAAAAATCCCTATCAGAATCCCATAGGATATAGTCAATTTTAACTCCACCTGAAAAGAAATCCCTATCAGAACCTCATAGTATATAATCAATTTCTAACTCCACTTTTTTAAAAATTTAATTTATGCACCATGAGTTCTGTAAAATGACTTAAATCTGCACTTTTACACACTTCGAGTGAAGGGATAAAAATCTGTCGATCTAAACATATTTTTTTTAAAAAAAGATAACCTATAGTTCCCTTTTCTAACTGGGCACATGTAAGAAATCCTTATCAGAATCTCATAGTAAAAAGTCATTGGGGATTTTCTGTCTCATTTACGTACGCTGGTGAATGGACGTCAGTTTCGTCTGAGCTTCATGTAAATAAATTATTCCACCCGGATGGAATGAAGCATAATTTAAAACTCAACGTGTCGTCTCTGTCTTCGGCCGCGGACTCTGCATCAAAAATATTTGTGTTTACATTTATAATATGTTTTCTTTATTTGAATTTATCTATAAAACTACTCTCAAAACGACGCAATAAAATCGTTGTTAAAAAATCAGCAAAAAAAAAAAAGTTTCGCTAATCCTGACAAGAAAAAAAAACTCCCAATTTTTAAACTTTTATCAATAATGGCACTTCAATGGATTCATCTGCAACTTCTAATCCTTCCTTGAACAGCCAAACTACTTTCCCAATCCTTTTAAATACGGATTACAGAAACTGCAATTACTTCCGCGACTACGTCAACCCGCCATCATCATCATCCAGAAATAGTTAACCGTAATTGTCAAAACACAAAAGCGACTTCGTTATGATTTAAATCCAATTCGCTCACAACGACGGAATGATTTATCCGGAAGACGAGCGTCTCCCATTTTCAGGCCCTACCCCCTCATTTTCCGGAAAGAGCCGGATCCCCTTCATTAAAAGGCAGCACGAGAGGGGTGAGGAGCGAGTGAATTCCCCTTTCCCGGAATGGATTTATGCTCCGGCCGTGCGAGACCCATCGTCTGGGCTCGCCGGTCGTTCCACTGGCGCCGGATCAATCCCAGAGTCCAGGCTCCGTCGATGATTCTTCTTTTGTTACATTTTCCTCCATTTCAGTTATTTTCTCACCACGCCGAGAGCGCAATGTAGCCCGACTAATGGATTTCACGTAGCACTGATTTTCGGTACGAGTGCTTTTCGTTGATGACACATCCGGTTTTTTCCCGATTAGCGGGTTCGAAGAATTTTCACTTCAAGCTGAGGAAATATTCGGAAAATATATTTGACCTCTAGATCTACGAATTCTTTTAAACTCAGTCTTGCCATTTCAATCCATATAACAATGTAAATAAACACAAGATACTCAAAACTAATCTAAATGTTTTCTAAATTAATCATTTGACATATGAATTTACTTACATTCTAATTAGATGACACACATTTGGGATATTTATTGTTGTTTTCATTCTTTTAATAAGTTAACACTTTATTTACCGAATATTTTTTTAATGTAACATTTCAACCTAGCTGATATTTCCTTAATATAACTGTTTTTTCTAATAATATCTGATGGAATATGGAGAACGTATTTCCAATAGAAAACAGTAGATGCCAACTAAAAAAACATTAAAACTTTTATTATTAATGTAACTAATTAAATTATTTGAATTAATATCATATGGTTTATTTTGTTCCAAAACTTAACTAATGGTTCAAAAATAAATTTGAAAAAATGATGGTAAATAATTCGGTAAATGAAGGGTTAGGGAGAATTTCAGATATTAATGCATTTCTAAGTGACTTTTGTATTTTTAAATACTTAATTCTGTAGCATAATTCAAGAGTAAATTCAATAATTCAATGTAGTTATTCAGTAATTCATGTTAGATTCTTCCTAATATGCGAAGAAGTTGATTAAACTCTGATATATTGATCACTATTATGAAAATTTAAAATATAATATATAGTTTTTGCATTGCATTCGCAAGTTAGACATATCATTGTATTGGAGCTCAGTAGAAGGTGGTTAAAAAGTCTCTGGTACAGATTACAAAATCAATAATTCGCTTAGAATTAAGAGATCATTACTCTGAAAGGATAGAAATTAAGCCGTTAATTAAAAAATATTCTAGTATATGTAGCATAACAGTTATAAAGTCAATTTTATGATTTTGGCAAGTCATATCTCTTTATCCCCAGAAAGCATATTAGATATTATATCTGTCCCTTAAACTGCCTATCTGTGATTGATAATAGTAAATGAAAACAGCAGAGCCGCAGGTACATATACATTCATATTTGATATATAAGACTAGCACAGAATTCGTAGATTTCTATAATAAGTTAGGATGTAATATACCTGTAGGATGTCTATATGCCTATCTGTGTTTATATGAACATGGAATGGAAATCTACATGACTTGGAAGAGTGAGAATTGGTGCGTTATTTTATCATTAGGAATATAGATTGAATTTTAAATATATTTACTTCACAGAAGGGTGAATATCTTTGGATCTGAATATTCCTGTGCATATAAATGCGATCATTCGGAAACATAACAAACTTAGATAAATGAAATATGGTGTGTCACTTGAGAACAGAAATATTGAATTTATTAAAAATTTGAACTCAATCAGTTGTGAGAAGATGGCCACACTTCATACTTGGATATCTGCACTATGTTTAAAATACAAAACGAGCTGTATTTAATCATTTAAGAATGGAATTGGAAGAAAGAGAGGAAAAAGAGACACATGCTTGCGGAACTTTTAGGCTTCTTCCTACTTTCTGGTCCTGATAAGCCGAAATAAGCTAGTTAGTACGCAACAAAGTTAGGAAAAATTCCATCTCTAGTTCATCACAATATGAGAATTTATGAGTAAAAGAATTTACTATTTAAACCAATAGATGGCTCTGCACCTGTCGAACCAGCTCATTACTATTGATGAAATGAATAGTGGCTTGCAAAAGTTCAATCTAACCAGCTATCCAGTAGTGAGAAGCAAGGCTGTAACTTTTATGATAAGGAATCAAACTTTTTCACATTTCTGTAGTTGATACTCCGCAATACTAATGAAGATGCTTATTGATTCAAAGTAGTGTTCTATGTTAAAGAGCTAACAAACTGGAGGTTATGTTAAACAAATAATTAAATGTTATTTTAAATATGAAAAAAGTAAATTCCACACAAAACATCCACACTGGATTTACAGTAGCTTTATTAATGCCCTGCTCTAAAATGTTAGTGATTTTTGGGATATATCATACCTGAACTAGAGTCAAATGAGGATGACAATAGCTGATTTAACAAATGTCTTTCAATATTCTGCTTCATATAATTAGAAGGAAATTCTAATCTTGAAAACTTACTAGATCATTACAGCCTTTCAGATCTTGTATAAATAACGGCACAATGTAAATTGATTTAAGTTTCATCACTGAAAATTCCGGTTTTAATGTCATCATCATCGCAGCTTTCTTGTATCCTTAATCAAACTAAATTCACTACAAACTTCGTAATCACAAAAAAAAAAAAAAAAAAAAAAAAAAATTACAAGATAATTTATTTTAAAATTGAATCATAAATTTTCTTTTGGGATTGAAGTAGAAAAAAAAGATACCATTAAATACTAACTTGGTCTTACTCAGACTAATTTTTTTTTAGCCTTAGTTTCTAAACCAAGGTTTGAGCTCAGTGACTGAATGGCAATGTCTCATTTGTTGATAGCAATTTAAAGATTTTACCAAACCGAATACACACTGTTCATATTACCAGCTGCAATCCAATCCACATATTTATTTAATGGATAAGTTTAGAAAGACGAAAATCTTGTTTCAAAATTTAGAAATGTATTTGGAAAGTCATTTTAGGTATGGTTCCTGTTATCTGCTCTATTTTCAAGTCTAATATACCTAATATTGACTTTCAATCTAACTAAATTAAGGTATCCGACTACATTCGAAGGGACGTTTTTTTTAAAAAATTGAATTTTTAAAAAAGAATTTAAAACTATCGTTTTTAGATGTATTGTCAATTATAATACAAAATATCATAAGTGCAATAAAATTATTTGGAAATTTAATAGATTTTAAGAAGTAGGAAAATTTGTAGTAAATTTTAATGAAATTTAACCAAAACGGTTAACACTCTACACAAAATTGTCACCTATTTTTCTTTGTACACAAGTTTTAGTACATAATGATAAAAGAAAGGAGCCAAAATCTAAGAAACCTTTTGAGGTTCAAAGAAGGCATGGGTAAAATTATACTTATATATACATTTTTAATATAAATTCACAACTTAATTTTTCTAAAAACACTTATAAATGAAAAAAGTATTTCGCCAACAATTAAGTTTTGGTTCATTTCGGTGTGCATATTATTTAAAACACACGCTGAAATTTTTATGTGTATACCTCTATTAGTTTTTAAGGTATATTAACGGTGGAGAATCTTTACGGAAATTAATATTTTGAGAAAATTGTAGTGAAAGACAAATTTTAGCTGAAAAATATGTGAACCTGGATAATAGGTAAGGCTTCCCTTTTTCTGGGAAAGATAAAATGTTTAAAAAGAGGAAAATCTAAACTGCAAGGAATAACAAAAAAAAATATTCGGCAATGTGGTCGTTAATCAGTATTTTTAACATAGTCGGATACCTTAAGACGGATCAGGTTGTCTTGAGCTACGGTTCAGACCACGAAGTGGAATATGAGAATAAGAAACATTTCCTTTTAAGATCACGTGGACATCGACAACAAATGTTGTTGATTAAAGGTTTCGGCGTTTGTAATTTTACAGTGGGAAACTAAATCACAAATGTATTTTTATTTGGAACAATTAATACAAATTCGTTAACTAAACATGTATTGTTTAATTTTTTAATTAGATAAAATAATACTCTATTAATTTATTTGTTACCCGTTTCATATATATTTAGAATCACTTAAAGTAATCAGCCACAGATAAGAGATTTATAATAATCGAAATCAGGCCTAGAGTGAACAATTCTAAGAAATACTGATTCAAATTTATTCCTGTGTTTGATTACATAAATAATTATTTGTCAGTCTTGGAATTTATGAAAACAGTTTGCATTCCTAGAATTAGTTCAGAATCCAAAGCAGAAAAGATAAAATCTTAATCAACAAAAATTTTGTTCAGTAATAAAAGATAGAATACAGGATGCGGCAGAAAAATTTACTTATTTGAAAAAACTCCCAAGCGGTGAGTTGGGTAGGTAGAGGGGTGATATGTAGCACTACTGGAGGGAAAAGTCCCCAAATTCGTTTCTCTTTCTAGTCAGTTGTCATCATGCTCTGGTATAGAGAACAGCGGGACTTCTTCGTCAAGAGCTTCTTTTCTAACGGTCGCTCATTTGTTGGTATGCAACGTGCCTTCTGGGCTCACTTTGAAATTCCTCCTCACAGATCCGTTTCTGGCCGTAATTCGATTCTGTCGGCCAGAGTAAGATTCAGGAGTGTGGAAGTGTCGCGAAACCCAGAAATGGTCATCAACGAACCACCAGAACGCCATAAAATGTGAGGCAGTGAGTTCTGCGTTCGACTCGCAAACACGCAGCTGCTCTGTGAATTTCTGACACCACTTTTCAACGAATTCTCCATCAAGACCTTCAATTTCATCCCTATAAATTGGCTGCTGTGCAAGGATTAACTGAACACGATTTTGTTTCCCGTCAAAATGCATGTGAAATGCTGCTTGACAACCTGCTTGAAGAAGCAGTCGTTATTTTCAGTGACGAGGCTCACGTTGAAATTCCTGGTTTTTGTCGATCGACCGCGAATAATAACTCACCTCAAGAACAACATTCCGGACGCCATTGCCAACATACCGATTAATATGCTGCAAAGAGTGGACACGTACTTCAAAAATCGACTTAATCAGTGTATGCGCAATGGTGATCGCCATTTAACAGATGCCATTTTCAAAACTGTATGAAAAAAAATGGGATATTTTATTCTCAAATAAAAAAGAATTAAAACAATATCTCAAGTACTTTTGTTTTTATTGACCTTTCAAATAAGTGTTTCTCTGGCGCACCTTGTATTTATGAATTTATTCAATCGAATTTTCTAAGAAATGTTTCTAAATGCATAGTCTGAAAGGAAACGGCATTTAAAAATTAGATTAGAGATACACTTAAATATATTTTGAATAAACGGATAGAATTTAAATAACCTCTTTTGTTTTGATAAATACTACATAATACTTTGTTCTAATACTTCATAAAATTTTCGCTATGCTGTTAAGTCTTAAGTTTATTTAGAGCACCGTATGTGCTTAGTACAAGTGTTAGAAAAGCATAAACTGATCAACAATAACAACAACAATTAAAATTATCAAACGGTTGCAATGACAGCATTCTTTGATGATCTAGACTGACGGAAATCGGATAAAAATTTAATTAATCAAATTTTTATGTTTTATTAATTTATTTAAAAAATTATTTAAAAAGTAACCATCTTTTTAACTATTTAATGTTCTTACATTTTAATTAATTAAATGCATTAATGTCAAAAACAGGGATTCAAAAACAAGGCTCTATGTTTGTTATACTGATAATATGCGTTATATAGTCCTATAAAAACCACAAATTAAATAATTTTTTATGCCAACAGTATTATGTTTTATATTTTGTGATGATTTTACTCCAAATTCAAGCATATATTCCATCTTTATTCGATCCTTTTTTTTAAAGATCCAGTAACTGAATTACAGATTTAAAAACAATTTTCAAATTGACGTTGAATTTGTGAATTACAATTGTACATAAATTTGATTTTCAAATCAAATTTAATGACTTCAGAGTAATCTTTTTTGAAAAAAAATTATTAAATCGAAATTTCAGAAATAAAGGGCACGACCCATTGCACAGAATATTGATTGATAAATTCTCGAAGTTAACTTTAAAGAACTCGATGTCGATTTAGGTATCGCTATTTTTACCCCGTGATTCGAAAATATAATGTACTAGTGTCTATTGACCATTAACTTTCAGAGGTGAATGCCTTTTTCTGTTAATGACAAAAATTCCTTTTAGTATGAGCTCTACCCTGGTATTTTTACAATACTTCTAGACAATTTGAAAAGGATTCGGATGTGCAGTTACATCTTGATTAACTCAGTTTTGATTATTTAACTTTTTCCACTCCACAAATTATTTTATTTAACCCGTAATGGGAAGGTGAAATTCTAGAACTTGACAGGGGAGGTAAGGTCTACGAGACCGCGTTTCATTTACCCAGTAAATTTTCTAATGAATATATTAGAATAAAAAACTTACCATATATTTTAAAGATAATTTTATACATGGATATGTTTTAGAAATTTTTCAAAATATATTATCATTGAAAAAAGTAAATGCATCATAGCATACATTTTCTTCTCAAATTACATATTACAATAAATAATATTTTTGGAAAAACATATTACTTTATACTTTTTAAATCATATTTATTTTTCCTGAATATAAAATTATATAGAAAACAATATAATGTAAAATTCAACTATTATATGAACAATAAAAAAGAAGTGACATTTGGTAAAATTGGCCCTTTTTTATCGGCTTATGTGACTTTCATGTCACTGTTTTCTATGGCATTTTAGATATAAAGGTTAAGAACTAGTATAAAAATCAACTTATAAATTCTGTAAATATTTCTCTTGGTATATTAATATATTTTATAAATCTTTAAAAATATATTATCCCTAGAAAAATTAGTTTTGTTTTTAAATACATTGATTGCAAACTTTCTTCAAAAACCTCTTCTATACAATTATCCTTTTCACTAAACTCACTTTCTGCTTCATTTAAAAGTATCTGCAGCTCTGCTTCATAATAGGATCGGTAAATTGGATGATATTTCGAGGTCTTAGTTTTAGTGTCACCCGCTAAGCCTTGTTTATCACTGGGACACGAACAGGGAGTGCGACCTTAGGGATCCCGCCCGAAGAAATAACTGAATTATTTTTAAAAGCACCCTTTGAAACCGATTGAATAAGTGCGCGTGTATTGAAGGTCACAGAACAGGAATCCAAGAAGTCAATTCATTCAATTGAGCTAAAAATAGGATAAGGGTGACCGACAGCCCATCGCTAGCGGACTTACAGACCGCACGCACCTAGTTAAAGGTTAATAAAACTTTATAAGACCTCTTCAGTTAAATAACCTCTTTAGTTTGGTGAAATGCTTTGCAGCTTCAATTAAAAAAATTCACAGCATCAAAATTAAAAAATAAATAATAATAAAAAATTTATAAAAACACTAGTAAAAAACAATTGATACAAACTAGTTACAGTAAAAATTCAAAGAAATAGTTCAAGTTAAAATGATGGATATGTTTCATTTTTTTTTCCTTTATAAACAATTATGATTATGAAGGAAGAATAACAAGTCAATGTTCTTATAAACCATTTTTTTAGTTTAATTACATAACACCCTTTTTTATAGGAACATTAGGTCTACATTGAAATTCTTCCTAATTTCGGATCCCGATCAGATGCCGAAGATAGCAATTTAGCTGGCAATCCTTCTGCACACTTTCGCACCACACAAATGGGAAACTATTCGACTGCACAGATTTCACATCCATCAGACCTTCTTACATAGCGATTCCTCGGAGGAATCGGGTTTCGAATAGGCAGTCCTTAAGATTCGGAATCCAGTTGAGGGTTGCGTTGGCCTGGTGGTAAGATTCAGGCTAAGGAACCGGATGTTTGTCATGTTCGAAACCCGATTCAACCGAAGAACTGTAGTGGAAGCTTTATAAAAAAGATAGCATCTTCAAGACTGAGTGGTCACTTTTGTCTTATGTTCATGTTATCTGGCTACGAACTCTAAGGTTACGAGTTCGATCCTCGCTATCGCCAGTAGCAGCATTGATGACATAGGACGATAAACAAACAAAAATGCAACCAACTTGCATTTGTTGTGGCACAGACAATAAATAATCAGTCAATAAATAAATAAAAAATGGAGCTGATAAATAATCAGCCGCTAAAATGGGTAAGGAGCATTAGAATCAACAGCCAATATACCACAACAGCTAATCTATCTTTCATCTTACCGTAGACTCACTGGAGGAGAAGTATTGTAGTGGAGTTTTTATAAGCCTGACAACATCCTGCAGATTGAGCAATCACTTGTGTCTTGTGGTCATGATATCTGGTTACGAGCCCTAAGATTGCGAGTTCAGGATTCAACTATTTACAATCGCAACAGAACCACTGTGTCTGGTGCACATTAAATACATCGGTTGGTGTGGTGTAGAAGATTGGGAAAGTAAGATGCCAGCTCAGGTGTTGTTCTCATCATTTGACAGGGGTTTAAAATTACCACGTACGATTTAAAATAGCCCTAGTGTTACTTTAAAAATGAGACGTTAATATATCTAAGCTAAAAAATACTGATCCCCCAGTTTGGGCTAATCTAGTCTATTTGCGGCTTCAACCAACAATTCCAAAATTCTAATCTGTAATTAAAGAATGGTTGCACGACAAAGAAAATATGCGCAAAGATAATATTTTCTAATTTAATTATTATTAAACTCGTATTTTATGGTAACTGATTATTAAGTGAATTTGATAAATTTATTCTCTTGATTTCAAAACCAATAAAATGTATTTTATTAATTATAATAAAAAGTATCAAATACGCTTCTCATTTGCACGCCATTTTGCCTGCGTTTCAATTCATCTTTATTGCTCTGGTTCTTAAAAACTCTTTCAATTGACATCAACCGTCGCTTATTTTGAACTTACATCCATCCATCTTTCGGCTCTCATAAAAAGGATTAAATTATTCTCTGCACAATAAATCCTCACAAGGGCGAATTCTTCTACAAAATGTATAAAAAGAACTAGTCTAGACATTCTTGAGAACATGGACTGTTTTTTACTGTGGCGCTGAATTTAATTGCATATAAAATGCGCATAGTCGAAAATGTGATTAGGAACACGACGGAGAAAAAGGAAAAAACAAATATATCATATTTTCCAAGATGTGTTAAAAAGCATCGATGCATTAGAGAATTTCTGCGTATATCATTATTACTAAACTGGAGAAAAAAGTAATTTCAATTTGCTACATTTCAATTAAATTCTAAAATTAAACAACACATTAATCAAAAGTGTCAGATTTTTTCTGAAAGAAGATAAAAGTTTAAAAATTGTCGGAGAAACTTCCCTCAGATCAGAAAAAAAGAAAAAAAAGGAAGACGAAGAAAAAATATAAAAAATGCATTCATTTTAATTCTCATTTTTCTAATTATTTAATATAGTTGAATAACATTCAGAATTACTTTTAATTGATATATATTCTGTTATAAAAATTCAAGGAAAGAAAATATGCACCTGTGGTTATCCCAGTTGAAAAATAGTTTCTACAAAATGTCGCAATCGTTATCAATTGTTTTTTAATTATTTAAAAGATGGAATTTTCATGCTTAATATATTTATAAATATACTATTTTTAGCCTATATTCCAATCAATAATAATGTTATGAACTGTAATTTTGCCTCCTTGTCTGAATAGTGTCACCGTAGGAAAGAATGATTTACAGTCATCTGTATTCAGTGCTATCGGATGTCGCCTTAGTAAACCCAGAGCTTGTCGACAAACTTGGCTACCATTTGGCGATTAGGCACCTTTGATGGATACAGCCACCTTCATATTACAACCTGGCCACTGCGTAGTGGACTGGACCGATATGACAGAAGGGGAAAGTGAGGATAAATAGGAATGTAATTTTTTTAAAGTCAAGTTCAAGTGCATTTTGTTACTTCAATTCAAATAAAATAATATTATAGTAAATTGCATTTTTTTGGTGAAATATTTTTCACGGTGGTAGACAGACAATCTATTTGGCAGCAAAAAAGAGGTAACTCCAACATTGCAACATGTACCACGTCATCTGGAAAATAGATTTTTAAATGAAAATATTGTCATAAAATGTAGGAACCATAAAGAAGATTGATAAAAAATCATCACACAATTTAGAATTTGTAATTTTCAAACGTTTTATGTTTTTTACGGATTTCTGCAAACTTAAATAATTGGAGCTACATCCTTTTTGAACCAAACCCCTTAGTTACTAAACACGCTTATCAGAATTAGAAAAACCAGTAATTGACAAAATTTTGTTTTCCGGAATGATATTTTAAGTTTAAATCCTTCAAATGTTTTTCCCACGATTTCCTTGATTAGAAACTAAATTAGTTTCTACTAGCTACATCTTATAATTTTCACAGAATAAAGTGTTTATTTTTTATAATTATAGAGTTGAATCACAATGTGCTATTATAATGCTGCATATAAAATAATTGTTCTGTTCGTTTTACTGAAACATTGCAGGAGTGATTTAAAAAAAATGCTATCTCTAAAATGTAGCAGTTAGAGGGAAAGATGACCTTTTATATCTTTCTCAGATTCAACTCTCTTTTTGCTTAGTGATGATAACAACATTTCAGGCAACCCTTCGGTGTCCCACATTTTAAAATTTATTTCTTTTACGGCGTTATAAAGTTCATTGTTCAAAAATATTTTCATTGCACGAAAATGAATATAATTCGAAAATTTATTCGTTGAGTGCTGTTGGATATTTATCGTTAATGAACTGCACATAGTAGTTTCTTTGCTTTCTAATTGTGTGGGAGCCTTGTTCAAGAAATACTGAGTTTAAAAGATCCTCTTGATAATGAACATCGATAAACCATTAACAATGTTATGTGTATTAATTATGTTATGTATAACATTATTATGTGTATTAAGATTGAACTTTGTACAACCTCACAATATTTCGTATCAGCATCACGGAGAAAATATGCTATTTGTTGACAAGGAATTTCGAATTATATCTTATCCATTCTTATGCTGAATTTTCAAAACTTATTTTACTCATTCCAATAAGTTGTTAATTAATTGCGAAGTTTTCAATTTCACATTACCACGTGTTAAATTTTCAAACAATACAACAGCTGTTTTTAAATAATAGTACAATTATATACCGCGATCAGATGACATAAACACTACTTGAATTTTCCAAACTTCTTGGCATCCTCGTCATGAAGACGTTCAATCTCGATCGATTAAACAAATGCCGTATCTGTTTTATAAAACTTGTAACGCATCTTTTGGTGGAACAAAGCTTAAAGTTCTTGAGCCTCTGAATATATGTTACTTAGATACCCTGTCCATTTCCTATATTTTAAAGAAGATGAGAACTATTAAGTACCGATAATTTCACTTATCAACTTATTTTACACACACACACACACACACACACACACACACACACACACACACACACACACACACACACACACACACACACACACACACACACACACACACACACACACACACACAAACTTATTGCTTCATCGATGGTTATAGGCAATGTACAATTATTAGCATATTTATATTGAACAAGATAAAATTTACAAAAAAATTGATTCATACGTTTCTATGATTCAACATAATTTTAAAATAAACAATTCATAATCGTCAAAAGAAATAAGTAAATTTGAGCTTCTGAAATAAACGAGGAATGGCAAGTGAGCAATGAAACAGAACGTTTAAAAAATGCAAATTCATGTGCTTCAGAATCTGAAGATCAAAATGCGACAAGAAAAGGAAAACAACTTTTATTGTGCTGCACGATCACATTCATCAGAATTATAAGATTAATATGCAACAGGAATGGAGAGAACTATATCTAACAGAAAATCTTGTAGAGATGTGTTTAAATTACGCATTCCCATTATTCCTACCATTTCCATGCGTTCATTTTATTCCTATATTCTCTTGAGATCAAGTTAAGGTTATAATATTATAGAAAGCATAGTTGCGAACGTCATCTAACATCTAAATGTGCTAGGTTGTGACATGAGTCACTTTCGTTCTTCAAGAATTAAAAAAATCAAATTAAGTTCTTAATAAAAACCATCAGAATATGAATGAAGAATTCAAAGCTACCCAAAACAAAAAGTAATGCTGTTTATTTTAATACTTGTCCTCTTTGATCCCCCAATCTTAATGTTCGATAAAATTTTATGTAACTTAACTTTTTCATCAAAATATTATGAAGCTTCAAATTTTGATAGTTATATAATTTGCTTATAATATTATAAAGGTCTTCAGTCATAAACTAATGTATCTCCCTAATTTTCTGTTAGCTCCCGTATGATTTAACTTTTAAATTAAAATGGAAATTATTAAACTGCAATTAATATAAGAACATATTTTTACATAAACGAAGTATTTTCTTAAAAAAATTAGAATATTGAAAACAGAGTCGCTGAGTATTTAAACTATAAATGCACTAAAGAATATCTTTCTTAATTTATGTAATATCTCAAGAAGTTATCAACAAAATTTTCGCAGATTCATTATGAACAGATCGATTAATTATAGATATTTAGTTTTAAATGCATCAATCACAAAGACGATAAACAAAATCAATTGAAATAATCAGTCGAAAATGAATTAGGCTTAACCTCATTATCGTGGGGAAAAACTGAAGCCTTACTCATTTGTTGATGGGGAATGAAAATACTTTTTTGGGGGAAAGTTAATTTTTAATTAATAATTAAAGACTGATTAAAAATTCAAAAAAGGGCCAATAGATAATGAACTTTTAGCTGTTTATTAACTGTCTGATTTGTAGAGTTCTAATACACACACAATACACGCATTGAACTTTATCATAAGTACAGATTAGCAAATCAAAAACAAAAAAAAAGAAAAAGATTTCTACTAAAACAATAACCAGGGAAATAACAAAGTGAAAAAATGCATAAATTTTTATGAAATCTTTCCGATAATTTTCGCCTTATTTATAGATACACAATTTAAGCATCTATTGATAGTGAAAAAAGTAACTAATTAGGAGATTGATCTATTTTAAGAAAATATTAGTAATGATTAGATAATTAGAGGCAGTTGCTGTCATAAAAGTATGAAACTTAGCTCAAACATTTCTAAATCTTTTTCCCATCTGCCATTATATTTAGGGAAAACTTTGCAGCTCCAGACCAAACTTTTTCATGCAAGAAAAGGGAAATAGACAGGAAAAAGACCGACGTGAAAGCAGCTAAAGGGTGTGGAGATTTCTGAAAAACCTTTAATAACCTTAATAGTTTTCGGAACTAAGAATTTTTTTTGAAAACTAATTTTCTCAAACAAAATTTCGTTCTTCATTTCTTACAGGTATTAAACTCCATTGAGAAAATAAAAACTTTTGAGCGTTAAAGCTACTGGTGCATAAAAGCCGAACACATTACAGGCTGGGAGTTTTTCAAACAAAATTGAAAAGCGCTATTAAACTTTTGATTGAATGTAGCAACGGCACATGCATAAATCGTTTGACACATTGCTTTTTCTTCCTTCATTTCAAAGCAATTTTAAATATGACCGAGATTAAAATGCTTTTTACTGTTTATTCTATCAGAAAAATGGCGATTTTTTCATTGAAAACTTCTACAAATACCTAATTCAAATACGGTTTATGTGTTTTTATCTTCAATAACAAATTAGTTTTATGTCAAGTATAAAGAAGTTTGTTCTTAGAATTTATTTCATTGCCGTATCAAAGGATTAATAATGAAATTTTCTTCATCAATAAGCAGAAAAATTTCAAACAATTGTCAAGCTATTCAAGTAAACTACACCAATTTTGTGATCAAATTTATTATTCTTTGTTTAAATAATTAAATATTTCAAAGAACAGGTTGAAGTAAGATAATTAGTTTAATGTAGGATAATTCAATATCTTCGTTCAATTAAATAAATTTTTATTTAAATCAAACCATTTTAAAGTATTGAAAAATATGATTTATGTGATTCATGCAATTATATTAATGACAAATGTAATTGATGTCACTATGCCATCAAATATCAAAAAAAGATTTTAAAAAATCAGCCAGAAAGTTTGATGTTTCCAATAATTTTGATTTCTAAAACCCTATTTTTTTAGATTTAGATCAAAACAATTAATTCGAAAGTAATGTTTGTAATTCATCCAAATGAGAAAGAAAATAATTTTCATTAAAAAAATAATTGATTTTTTCACCGTTTTTATTTGAACACCGATTTTCTGAGTTCTGCTTCTTCATTTCATTATAAAACAATTTTGATAGTAGTTATGGTGCAATTGAAGAATACTATTTGCTGACTTTTATTAATGAAGTTACAGTCGATTCTAATAATTGTGCAATTTTTTTGCTACAGAAATAAAATTCAAAAAGGAAAATAATCTTGATGTATTAAGTTCTTCGATATTTTTCACATCTATTTTTTTCTATCGTTAAAAAAATCAGAAAAAAAATTTCAATTTTTAGTTATAAATAAAGACGTTAAAATTCTTATTGAACATGAATCATGATTTTCTAGGTCACCATCCTCAACCAAATAAAATTATATAGATTAAGTTCCTATCCATATTTTGTAGAGGATAGAAAATACGGTTCAGGGAATTTAATATAAATATATTTCTAGAGGATGGATCTCTTGAGACTTTCTTGACCGTTCCAATGAAGTTTTACACTATTTAAATATTTTATAATTTTAAAAGTTAGAATATTGTTTTATTAAAGTTAACATTCATAAATTAGCTATTGTTCCACATTAACCATAATTGGAGTTATAGGATCAAATTATAACTATTAAAACATGTTAGATGATTTATATAAATTGAGTTACTTAAATTTATGAACCTATTATGTCTTTCGCTGACATCAACTCAATTAATGATAAATCTTATGACGGCTAAGTTTTTAAATTCAGTGGGCGTTCTAATTTCATGTTTCGTGTTGTCTAGAGTGACCAACGCTTCATGAATCGTGTAATAGCGATAGAAATATTACCATTACTTAATTTTTATAATTTGATTAATCAGTTATAGAGACGTTTCCCTTGTACCATGTGAAGTAAGCTATTCCATTCAAAATATTTCATATAAAGTCAGCTATTCCATTCA
>JAPMOQ010044283.1:150085-186987 GCA_026543055.1 Argiope trifasciata
TATAAAGTCAGCTATTCCATTCAAAATATTTCATATAAAGTCAGCTAATCCATTCAAAATATTTCACATAAAGTCAGCTATTCCATTCAAGGAGTTTATTTTATGATTAGCATAATACGAAGGAAGAAAGAAAAAATGTTATAAAAATGAAATATATTAATACAAATTCTAAGTTATAAGGACATTATTATTTTTAAGTCATTATTTATCTTAATTAATTTAGTCATTAACAAGTTTAAAACAATCACGAGACTTCTCTATTGGTTTTAGCCCCCTTCTATATATATACAAACTTTTATTTTCAATTTTTCTAGCTGGCAAACAAAGTTTTGAAGCTCAACCTATTTTGAGATGAAAATAGAAATCATCGTTTTTCTAAATTTCAACACTTGTATAATCTGATAAGCCCATGATTGTTTCAAACTAGTTTTAACTGCTTAATGATTTAAAATAATTAAGACAATTCGTAAGAATTTAGAGAATGAATAATTTGGAAATAAAGCTGCAACTTTAGTTGGCGATAAATTGCCAAATGTGACAACCTTCTGCATTATTTTCTAATAATCCTAAAAGCTATAAATTGATGCTACAAAAGAGATAAATCACCAATATGTTGCCTAAGCATTTTTAGACTTCAAAAACCTCAAACCTAAACAACATAATGCTCTCACATGATAATAAACTTTATTTATCCTAATAATATACTATTATTTATTACAAATAAAGGGGAAAAACCTTACTAAAACTATGAAGCTGAATAAAAAAATCGGGATTTTAGAAATTTACGCATGCACCGAAACAATAATACTGCATGAAATTTAGAAAATTCTCATGTTCATAGCTAATGGATTTGTGAAATATAGGCTCGTAATATTTGTCAAATTATGTTTTGGAATGGGTGCATTAATTAAATAAGTGTTGCGCTGAAGGAATACAGGCCACCATTAATAAAACACCTATAGATTTGTTCCATATTAATTTTTAATGAATAAAAATCTATGTGAACTTTTTTATTCAGAAAATCCTTGTCGATAACTGATTGTAGAAAAATTGTACAATATGTACACTAAATAACAGGTAGCTAGCTGAAAATTTTTTGCATTCCAGTATTATTTTCCTTCTGCTTGTAATTCCTCACCTCCTACAGGAAAATAATGTATAATTTAGATCTTGATTGAGAATTAACAATTGAGACAAGCTTAACAATTGAACTATCATATGCCCTACATTATGATGAGAATCAATTGGTTTTCAAAGGAAAACTTATATTATTCCCAGAATATAATCTTTCAAAGGAAAACTTATGTTATTCCCAGAATATAATCTTCCTCTTCTTGAAAGAAAAAAATTTATCTCCACTGATCAATTATTTTTCAAATTTTCTAAAATAGCAAAAGAATTTTAGAATTAAGATAATTAAGAATTTTTAATAAACAAAAATTAGTGGTTCTCATTAAAAAAAATCATACTTTTTACTCCCCCTTATGAAACATTCAAGGCGATAGGTCCCTTCTTCAGGTGTGACGAGTTTCACGCTCCCCCTATATACCATTACTTTATAAATTCTCTTTCCTCTTTTTTACTGATTTCTTTTGTATTTCTTTTTTCCCTCGATTCAGAGTGAGAGATCTCCCTTTGAGAAGCAATCATCACTCTGTTTGGTTACCGCTCCTCAAGGACAGCCCAAAGTCCCATGTGATGGCATACGAGGCATCCCATTTGTTTAGTTGTGTACTAGGGTTCTCAATGTATCAATCGACCTGGAGTTAGCCACCTGAGTTATGTCTTCTAGGGATCAAGCGAAGGGTCATTGAACAGGTTTGGAGTTTAGGGTGGTTATTGTCCCCGGAGTTAACTCTTTGCTTGTAGGTTCCAGCTACAGCTAAAGCAAGTACCGAGGCTAAGTATATATGCAATCGGTGGCGGCTTTCTTTGGAGGTCACCTTTGCTTGAAATCCTGTCAATGCCGTATTTAAAAATTTAAAGAGTTCTCTTCAATAAACAATATAATGCATCAAATTTTCAATTAAACTTTTTATTTATGATATCTCACCTTTTCGTGTTGAAAAGGGCATTTATGTCAGCATTTGAGACTTGAAATCCACCACGAAACTTATATCTGGAGATCTTCTGGTGCGGTAGGATATCCTAAAAGAATAAAACAAATAATAAACTTGAAATCAATATTAAAAATTCCTGTTCTTGTTACTTCTCAAGCAACATTTGATTCATCCAAAGGAGATATATCATATGGTGAAATTTTTAGCATTTTAATCGAAAAGATAAACAAGAATTAAAGAGATTATTAAAAAAGTCTGGGAATATTCCATGCACGGCGTATTATAATGCGGTGGGATGGCCATTTCTTAACCATGCATTAAATTACTCGAGTATATTAAGGCAGGATATATGCGCCTACTTTTTAGAATATATACCCTTAATCACTTAATGTACTTTCCGTGCCATCGTTTCGAGCATTCTAAATCTTCTTACTATGAGACACTGAGATGCGCCAGGTCGGCACTAATTGTTCAGCTCAAGAGAAGAGCATTAACTGTTAGGGCGAACACTTTTAGCTTTTATAAATTGTATGTAAGAAATTAAGAGAAAAAAATCATAAACAAGTTTTCTCATATGATGCCCGAAAACCTGTTAAACTCAAAGCCTTTTAGCAGAAATTAATTATGTTTCTACACTTAAAAACATCCCCTGCTATATCCACTTAATTGAATCCAACTAATATTTTTTCAAATACCAATGCGAAGTTTTCAAATTTCATAATCCCATGTCTGCCAATTAACTTACAGAATTTCTTTGCATGTACTATACCTACTTGTAAAACTGTTTCCGATTCAATTGATACAACTGGCTTTCAACTTGTAACAAACCGAAAAAAACTTAATAAAAACTTTCCTGCTGAAGTGAATAGTATGACTCGTACTTCCTTTATAGCACAAAGTATTTCAACAAAGGGAGCTTACATTAAATGCCACGACAGTTTCTTCTGTGAAAGCTTCTTTTATTGATACTGTATCACCAACGACATCTGTTCTTTCAAACACTACAAAGGTTTCGCACTCTCGGGAATCAGATGCCGTTGTCGAGTTAAGTCCTTCCACTGAATCAGAAAATGAAGTTGTGGCATACAATATATTTGAGAACTTGGAGGGCTCAAGAGAAATTTCTCCACTATCCTTTCTTCACTCTCAAAAAGATAAAACAAAATGAATTATTCTTAATAACATAAAAAATGTAGCATTTTTTTATATTTAGCATTATTTTCTGTTCATCTGTTTTTGTTTTTAACATAAGCCAAGATGAAATTTTTTTTTCAAAAATTTTAACTTGTTTATTATCATATTTGACCTTTTTTCTATATTAATATGTTTCTGTCATTCTAACTATCATGCGTTTCTTAGAGCACCATTTGATATTTGACATATTTGCATCCAGAAATTTACATTTGCGATTTTTTTCAAATAATATTTTCGAACCAATTAATTTTTACATTAATTTTTTTTATATTTCACTATGTATAACTTTTATAATGCTTTTAGAATTTTAACCACTTGCAAACTATATAAACGAGCTTTTTAGCATCTTGATCATGTTCATCCATCATATGCTTGACGCATTGAAATGAAACATGGCTCTTAAGCCGATAAAATTCAGCCAAACAATAATCTACTTAAGGAGATTGTTTTAAAAACATTAAAAGTATCTCTGTATCTAACAATAAAAGTATCTAACAGATTGCGTACCGAACTCTGTGTCCTCCCAGTACAGTGCGTACAACTTTCTAGAACAGAGGTCGGCAATCTATTGAAACAGAAGAGCCAAAAGCAACAATGTACAAAATTTTCCTGTTTTTAAAGAACCATTAAATTTTTTTTATTTAACATAATAGTATTTTTCTTACATATTTTCATTTTTGATTTAAAATAAAAAGTTTTAAATGCGGAATAATCTTTATTCATAGAAAAATAAAAAATATAGATAGTTACATCAATGAGAGCATTGGCTTTGTATGTCTTTTCAAAATTTGATTAAATTTGTCTTATAACTAGTTGTTTTAAGTTTCAAGCACGACTCTAGATTTTTGTTTGTTAGTTGACTTCTTTATTCATGCAAGATAATGCTAGCTCATACGAATAAGTCAATCCAAAGATCGTCAACATTCCATATGCCAACTTCTTCATCTCACTATAACATTCTGGAAGACTATTCCATGTATCCAACATGAGGGCATCGCGGAATTTCTTTTAGAGTTGTTCATTTGGGCTGCTCGATATACATGTATTTCTAGACCTCCAATCTTCCAACTTGCTCTTGAGTTCTGTGAACTTGTCACTCCACAAGTCTTTGATTTTTAAATCTAGCAATTGCATTTGAAGCGATACAGCATAAATTCCAAATGACTCAATGTAGACCTTATTTGTATTGGTGTCTCGAGGATTTACTATGAAATCGAGAGTACTTTTGTTTGTTTTGAATTACTCGAATCTATCAGCGAATCGATCCTTCATGTCTTTTAAAGTTATGATGAAGTAATTCATATCAATAGTCGCATTAGTCTCATCTCAACATTGCTTCAAATATTTAAAATGGAGTAATTTAACATCTCCATCATGCTTTCAGCAAAAAATAAACTTTTTCTTAAAAAAAAAACTACTTCTTTAAGCAAGGCTGAGGCTGGGATGCCCTTTCCTTGCAGTTTTAGATTTAACTCATTTAAGACTGAAAGATAAACAAGTCACGGAGTCTCATCTTAAGAACAAAACAATAGTTTAAATTTATCTCACTACAGTTATGTTAAACTTAGCGATTTGTAATTAACGATTATGTTAATAGAAGTTGTTGTGTGATTAGGTATTAAAAATTATATTTTCCTATTTGTTTAAGGGTTTTGATTATAAATTATCAATTTTTCGTATGGAATTGGAAAATCGCAACTTTAGAGCAAAAGAACCAAATACGGCTTGCGATCCGCAGATTGTCGACCCCTGCCCAAGAAGTTTGCTTAGCAAGCAATAGGATGCATATATGCAAATTTTGAATTTGCATTTAGTATTATATTTACATAAAATATTCTTAAATATTTCTATATATTTTATACATGTATTTATTATATAAGAGTTTTTACATTTTAACTACTATTTACTTCAAAAAATTGAGTAATACTTTAGATTATACTGCACTATCTACTGCATTAGTTAATACCCCCTGTGCAATGCTATTCGGCCTGAAGCGCACCAGTGTCTTGTATTAAGCTTTTAATAGACAACTCATGAGCTTTTTCGTGTTTCGCGTCCCATATGTTACGAATCGTTCAGGAGTTTTTTCATGTTGAGTGTCCCATTTGTTAAAACTTCCCAAATAAAAAAGTCATGAGGATTTCAGAATGTACATATTTGCCCCAAAACGTACTGTACCAGGTGTATATCTTACACATTTCGTCGTGGTCCTTAATGTGTTAAATATTTGCCTTTTTTTGGCTATCCATCGATTTAGCAGAAAAAACATGATAGCGAGATATCTTGTGATTCGTCTACAACGTTCAACCTGCTGAAAACGAGAAATTTCTTGAAGAATATTAATGCGTGCTTATATTCTGTAGCTTCTTTCGATTTGGAAATTAGGCAGCATATAGTCCCGAATAAATCTTATTTAAATTTAAAGATTCTTACATCAATAAATATTCATCAATAAATGTTGGCGAATTTCCTTTCCTTTTCAATGATAAAAAAATTAAATGTACAACAAAGATAAAAGATGAGCTTGTTTTCCCGTATAACTCAAGAAAAATATTTAATGAGCAGATTTCCTAAGCAACAAATATGTAAAATAAGCGAACTTTCCCTATAGTCTTTACATTTGTCTACTATAAAAGATTTAAAACGTCTGCTCGGCTGTGTGTACTCGGATGATACAAAATACATCTTCCGTCAAGGAAAAATCAACAAAATTCTCGTGTGGCTTGCGGCTGCAGTGAGCTTCGCTAACAACGGGATTGTTGCTCGTTTGTTCTCAGACGATGACGCTGCATTTTCTGGGCTTCGATCAGGTCTGCCGAGTTCACTCACCCTATTGAAATCAAGTTAGGGTTCCTCTCCAACAAAACTTTTTCATCCGAAATCGAAGAGCGGGGGTTCTTTTGATTGTCTTACAGACAACGAAAGAACCCTGATGCGAAATTCTGAAAAAAAGTTGCATTCTTTTTTCTTCTTTTCTTGGATAAAGAGAATGCTACGCTGTTGCGGTTAATTTTCTTCTACTTTGTTCACCACCAACAACAGGGAAGCAAAATTGTTTTCTCTCTACAGAAAGGATTGTATTCCTAAAAAAGTGTTAACTTTGGAACAAATATTTCTTTTCCAGATCTCTGAAGCCGAGAAAAAAAACATTGAACGTTTGGAACAACTACTTCCTTTTCAGATCTCTGAATCCGAAAAACAACAACAACGAATGTTTGGAATCATGACTTATATCTGTGAAAAACGAGTCAAGCTAGGCGGATGATATTTGGTATAAAATTCTAAAGCCAAATTAGTAGGTTTTTATCAAATTTTGAACTAATTAATTCAGAGAAAGTCTCCCGTTCCAATTATATGAATAGAATTTGATTATTACAGCTAAAAACGTATTTAACTAGAACAATTAAAATTTGATGTTCATATTTAACATGCAAAATGTTGATCTTTATTAAATTTTGAACCAAATTCATCAAAGTTTTAGCCATCTGCCTATCTGCCCTTTTGCATGCTATTAATAAATCGAACCACTTAAATAAACATAATTTGATATATATTTTTATCAATTGAAGTGTAGAACCTTATCAAATTTTGAACTAAACATGTGAAAGCGTTGGCTATCTTTCATAAATATACAAACACTACAGCTCAAAAATGCAATTTCTTCGATAAATATATTCTGTTTTGTGGTGTCTTTCTAAAATTGTAGATCTGAAACTATTTTTGTTACACTTGATAAAAAAAAACGTTCAAACATACCTAGCAATTACTAAACAGCACAAAACTCTTGTTTAATTATATAAAATTAAAAAGCAGAGCACTGGTAGCGTTCACAGCCTTACTTATGTCAACAATTCCATTCGAGGGAGAAAATTGCACTTCTGTTGTTGTTATTGTTACTTATGGCACTTTACAAGCCCCCGACAGTTACATGTCAGCGATTTAAGCCGAGTGAGTGCTTCTTGTTTTTTCAGTTGCGCCAACTGGGCCAAGATGACGACTTAGCTACTTCATGAAAAACATTCACGTGCACAACCCTCCTTTTTACAATGGGGCATATTCATACATCCTTAGAGATAAAATACAAAAGAAGAACCATATTCGAACCGGGACTCGAACCCAAGATGCCCAAATTAAGGGCCAGGACACCGGCAAATATATTTCTACTATGCGAAAACGGTCGGGGAAGATCATTCACGCAATTTTGTAGAAGTTATGCTTGTCTTTTATTTTGTAATTAAGATTTTCAAATTTTGCTGAAATGCTTATTTGGCTTTCTGGAAGAGAACTGAAAAACGCTGAGACTTAGCGAGTTTGATATCAATATTTCATAAATGTTTCTTCATTTGCTGCACTTTTGAATTATTTTTCACTTTTTAGTATGTTAGTGTAGTTAGCTTTTAGCAATAGAGAAGAAATATTGTAATTGTTGAAAACAGAATTACTTCGAAATATTACAGTCTCGTTATCTCAATTTATTTTTATGTTGAATATATTAGTAGTACCTTAAAATGTATAAATTATTTACTGATTATTAATAATTTGTGAATATTACCATAGGAATTCTTTATTATTATCAATTATATTGTTTATTTTGATGCTTGTATATAGGACATTCAATGATATTTTTTATATGATGTAAAACTCATCATATTTTGAAATGCTAATTTTTTTATTGTATTTACTGTTGGGAAAGCATGCTATAATAAAATTCTGCCGCAACTGTGGTTGCTTAGATATAAATTCTGTTTTGTTTTAAGATAGTAGCTACAGGTGACTAGCTTGCTTAGCAGGAATATTGGTTACTTTTGTTTTTTCTTATAAATCCTTTAGCTATTTTCTCATGTCCCTGATTTCTCTAAATTGTTTAATATTACTGTCACGTTGTTTTAATTACCTCACTTTAACTTTATTTTCTGTGTACATGAACCTTTTCTAAGGGAGACAGGAACTTTCTTTCTAATGGAGCCCCATAATAAGAGTTAAATGCTCTCAAACATAACTGACAATTCATCTGTTTTGCAAATTCTGCGTAACTTTACACTAATCATATAAATATTAAGCAGTGTTTTCATCCTTAACTTTTAAAAATGGGAAATAAATGTAAATATTGAATATAAAGATGAAAATGCTATTGAGTTTCAAGCAATAATGCAGTCTATTGAGAGAAATCAGATATTAAAATATTTTCTAAAAATTTGCAAAAGTTTAGCAAAAAATGACACAATTATTAAAAGGGTATCATTAAATATGCATTTTTTATATTTTAAAAAGATATAAAATTCATTTTTGAATACTAGTATTTTTGTAAATTATCTCGATAAAACCCCAGAATGCAACTTAATTTTTAATTAATTAAAATTTCAAAAAGAAAAAAAAAACTCGTGGTGAATTTGAAGTACACTTTTATAGCCTCTAAGATATGTTTGTAATAAATTTGAAATTATATAACAAATGGTCAAACTTGCACAGCGCTAACACCCATACTTAACCATAGTTGTATGAAAAAAAAGATTATAGAAACTTTTATTTGAATTAATTGCAAACTCCTACACGTAGATACACCTATTCTTTATCAACACCTAACAGTGGTGGATTTCAACTGTTAGACTATGCTCATTAAAACGTCTTTCTTTGCAGAGCACAGACACATGTGCATATGTGTTTGTGTCAGTTTCATGGAAAAAAATTACTTGTGATAAAATTCAAATAAAAGTGTACAATTCTTAAAAATCAGCCTAATCATGATTGTTATTCTACAGTGCTTGTCTGTATGAATGGCGATTTATAACATAATATGTATGCGCGCGCAGTTTTACAAAATATTAGATTGGCATGTATTGAGAATTAGCATTTATAATAATGAAAAGAGAAGTCGATATTAATTATCTATTTTGAAACAATTGCTCATTTTTAAACTCAAAGACAGTGCATAATGTTTGGGATTCTTAAAAATCTCATCAAAAATTTACCATAAAAACATCAGATAAAAGTTATTTTAAATTGATTGAATGCAAATAGTTGGGATTTATAAGAAATACGGCCAAATGTTTTCTGTATATTTTATACATGAGATTTTTTTTATTTCCTTTAATTTTAGTTTGGTTTTATTATTGCCAAACAAGATGCATTAAAGGCAAAATTAAATATTTTTATTGCTACCATTAAAGTTATGATTTCAAGCAATGACTAAATTTCATGGCATTCATTATTCCATAAATCAAATATAATAATTCCATAAATCAAATATATATCAAAGATTTCTCGTTAATTTCGATTCATTTTGATTAAAAATGCTATTTTCAGATTGCAGTAAGTTCCTTTTTCTAAGAAAAAACGTGAAGTTAAGAAAATATCTGGAAAAAGATAAGATAGTTCTGAGGAAGTAAATGTGCACATTCCAATAAATTCAACCATTTTGCAAAAAATAAATTTCTGTCTTTATTGCCCACGACAAAATGGCATGTTCCTGAAATCCCCGATGGGAACAGAAGACAAAGACATTTAACGACTTAAAAACTGCTGGCTCTGGGTTTCTTATTACATTCTTTGAATGGAAATGGAACATTTATGATTCTACCTTCAGTTTCAGTGGTAGAATTCCAATGATTTCTCCTTTGATGGGAATTTTCTTTTATTTTGGGAGGAATAGCACGTCTTCTGGGGGATACTTACTTTCAATAAAAGCTGTTGGAGGGAAAGTTACAAATTGTTGCAATTACGATTTATCTTTATTGAGCTAAAACCAAGGCAATAATGGAGTGAAATTTGATTAAAAGATAAATTACAAAATTTATGGCGTTTCTTCTTGGAGCCTTTGGGTATTTCAAGAATTAACATTGAAAATTCGAAATTATATGTAAATTACTGTTTCTCTAATGGTTTGTGAGTGTTTTCATCCATTATTAAATACTACATGGTCTCGTTTGCCATTTGTGTCGGCCGTAACTAGTTTATTTTTTGAATCTATTATTATTATTATTATCATTTTACTTTCCTGTACAGGAATCGCTAGTATTATTTGAATGATTAAAATAGCGACTTCCAGAATTTGAAAAGAACTCCCTTCTTATATCTCACTGAAGTCGAAAAAATAATTCCAGAATTACTTCTGTCTAACTAATAGGTTGTTAAAAAATGAAGGAATTCATAAAAATAATTGTAGTATGCTAAAATTTAAATCTTTATGATATTGTGGATTCAATCTGTTAAATAAAATATTCTCAAAATACTTCTTATCAATACTTTTATTATTATGCAACAAATTTAGCCATGGGGCTGAATATAAGCAATCCGATGTTGTTTTTTTTATTTCAAGGTATACGCTTGTAGTTTAAAAGATGGACAAATGTAGTTTCTGAGCGGAAACACACACGCACACAACTTTAAAAAGGATAGATTCATATTTATACAGCTAATATTAAGGTTGAATACTACTAAAAATAGATGCTGTGGGAATTAGTGGAATCAGTTCAATCACTTTGTATAAAAAATATCTACTGATAGAAAAATGAGTAAAAGCAGATTTAATACTTTAAGGTTTGAATTGGTTATTCAAAACAGACAATTATATTTGATCTAGGCGTATGAGGGGAAATATATATATATATATATATATATATATATATATATATATATATATATATATATATATATATATATATAGCAGGGAAAAAGAACATTCACCTCCAAATATCCGGGCTTGTTTTGGAAAGACACCGCAACAACTGAACAGCAATTCAATTACCGTTAAGTATTATTCTCATGCCAAAATACAGTCCCTGAACTAAAGTAGGGTACGTACGAGGAGTGCATCAGTATTTGGAAAGTAGAAACTGTTCGTGGGAATATTGTTTCCCAGAGTGGAGAAGGTTGCCTAATTGTCTTAGACTGGTCGTTCGAGCAGATAGTGTTAGTACCGAGACTTGAAACAGCAACAGTAATGACAAGACGTCTAGAGATTTGGTCTCGCAGAGAAGTACAAGCTATGATACGATTTATATGGATCAAGAATGTGTCCCCATGGGATATTCACAGACAAATCGCTGAAATGTACGGGAGCGAAGCAATGAGTATAAACAAATGGTGAAGTTGTGTCGTTACATTGAAGCAAGCAGAGATATTGCTGGAAACGTTTAGGGGGGAGGTCCGGAGCCACGCTTCTCGAAATGCTCTCAATTATTATTTTCTTTCTTCGGCAATGAAGAAACACTAATCTGAAACAAGGTTCATATTAGACAGTGATGTTCAAAAAGGTGCCGAGAGCTGCCTCAATAGTCAGTGCCTGATTATTATCGAGATGGGTTAAACAAATTGGTCCAGCGGTGTGATAAATGATTCAACAGGTTGGTAATTATGTAGAGAAGTGACCATCACATACGCCTCTTAATTACCATTTGTATTCTGTATCCATTGTTGATCCTCTGCCTTGTAAACCTTTTTTTGGATCACCTTTCTTAGTTTATGTATATTATAAAAGAGTTTTCAGTTGTCAACTCATATAGAAACTTCCAACTCTCATTTCATTATAATTAACATGACAAGCACCATTTCAATCATAATTATAATTTGGTTAGCAAAGGTTATTTTTTAAATTTTTTAACCTAAATTCGAATGAATTTAAAAGAAAGGAAGGAAGGAAATAATATGTAAGAATTAATATCAATTTAAATGTTTTTATTGTTCATCCACCAAATGTTTAGAGTAACTTTACACTTTATTTCTATTTTGCTACGAATTCACTTCTAAATATTGAACTGCTGTTTGTTTTTTCATGTAATATTTACCAATTTCGTTTATTCTTCTCTAATGTAACTAGCACAGAACATATTGTTTAAAAATGCTTCTTTAAACACACGTCTGTTATATATGTATGTATAACATATTGATGCTTTTCATTATTTTTGCGGAATTTAAAAAATATTATCTTCTCTTAATTTATTTCTTATTCCATATATTTAACATCATAAATATTTTCAATATGAATTTATTTGCTTTTGAGGGCGTTGTTGAGCATTTAGATAATTCTAAATTGTTGAAGTATTTTAGTTCACTACTGATACTGTAATTTCTGGCAATAAATGCATAGAAAGCAATTAAATCATATTTATTGTTTGATAACAATGTATCCATTAATTGATAACAATGTATCCAGATTTGTTAACAAATATTTTCTCAGAAATAAAGAAATCTACTGATATTAATTGTAATTTACATTAAATTAGCAAATTAGCAAATTTACATTAAAATGAAAAAAAATACAGAAAGAATTTTCAAAAATTTAAAAATAGAATTGCATTTTTGAAAAAAAAAATGCAAAGCATAACAATAAAAGATTTTTCAATGAAAACATTCTTTTTGATCTAATTTAGAACTAAAAACAAACCTTTAGTTTCATTTTTCTCAAAATTTTAAAATTCTGCCTTTTTAAACATAATTTTTAAAGTTCTATGAGCTTGAAATTTGGTATACATTTAGTTGAAAATGTGGTCTAAGAAACAAACCAAAAGAACATTTTCCAATCATGAGTTATTATAAAGTTATGCAACTTTCAAGCTTTGAAAATGATGCGAAATCCACAAAAGAAATCTACATTTTTACCATAAAAACATGTAAGTTTTAAGTATTTTGAGTTATTCTCAAACATTTACTTCAGTGCGTAGTCTTAGCATCAATTATATATATACTGAAGGATATACTAAACATCTGTTTTTGAACTAAAGCGTTTTAAAAATGCAACACAAGAAATTTCTCAAAAGCCTGAAAATAAGTTATTAAATTTATAAAACATAATAAATAAAATATATAAATATATAAAATATATAATTTTGCCTAATTACAACAGGGAAATCACAAAATATTATTTCAAATACCTTTATTTAAAAATAAACTTCTGAACAGAGTTATAAATGATTTCAAAAATCAAAGAATCAATATTTTTTTAATCACACAGCTTCTAACTTTCACATTTTGTTGAAAAAAATTCAAATTTAGCATTTGTGAATTAGTAAATACAATATTACTAGAGATATAAATCCCGATTACATCAAATATATCATAGGCAGAACTAGAGAGACTTGACATGTTTGAAGAATTGAGCTCAGACCATTTTCTGAATAGTGAGACAGTTGATAATTTGTCAATGCCATCGCTGTTTGGTTGAAACATATGATGTATTTATTGGAAAGAATATCTATTCTAGTCTGTAAAGCGTTTATAACTCTATATAGATGAATATGCTCTTGGGATTCAAAGTAACTTTTGTATTTTTCATTTTTCGATGGATTTGAGCATTATTCTTGAAAATGCGGTGAGTTAAAATATTTTTATAAATTTTCAAGCTATACTATAATTTGAGAATATGTTATAAATTCTATCGGACTTCAAAAATTCGTAATAAAAAGTGTAATTAATACTAGATAGAAATTTAGGTTTGCCTCAATATGTCCAAAATAACAGTGGATTTATTTCCATATGTAAAAAAAAGATTTCAATATTCACTGAAAGATAGTTTGGCGAAGGTGTGTCGTCAGACTCACTTGACGCAGCAGCAACTCTCATACACTAGTCATAACGCTTGGCGCAATAAAATCGTTCGTCTCTCTACAGACTCACTGGTAGGGGAGTATTGTGGTGACATCTTAATAAGCCAGAAGCTGATACTGAACATGAGCGGTCACTTTTGTACAGTGGATAAGTTACTCGGCTGCAAATCGGAAGATCACGAGTTTGATCATAGCCGGAATTCTATCTAAGCATTGACACAATATCAGAAGGTTGCGAGTTCAAATCACGTCCGGGTCACCAATTTGGCAAAGGTGTTGGCGGAATTGTGCTAATGAGGTGGTTGAATTCCGCCAAGGATCGATCAGCGTTCTTAAGATTTGTAGCCGAGTAACTTATCCACTATACAAAAGTGACCACTGACGTTTAGTGACAGTTACTGGCTTATTAAGATGTCACTACAAGAGCAATCACACATCGTATTGAGATGTTTTTTGAAAATGAAGCAAACAGAATAAAATATATCATAACAATATGAAACAGTACATTTATTTTAAAGTAAGAAATATTATGATTACAAACTGTTAGGCACATGGCACGTGTCATTACTGGTATTACAGTTGCGTGAAAAAGATGCACTTTCTGCTGTTACGTTTATGCAAAATGGAATTACAACTTACACTGCTATTCTAGGAAAGGAACTCCTGATACAGACGTTGGGGAATGAGAAAATCATTAGTAGACGTTATAAGTTTACATGGCCTTCTCGGTCACCAGATATGACACCAGCAGACTTTCAGCTGTCTGGAAATTTAAAATCCCGGATGTATCGATTCAGTCCATTCAATCATGGAATTGAAAGATGTCAACGGTAGAGTGCAGAATTTCCGGCTGCACTCTGCATTGCTGGGGGCCTGCAATGGGTAATCACTTGTGGTGGAGAACATGTGGAACACATATTGAAATAATAAATAATTTGATAACATCATTTTTATTTGCGGGTCTATTCTTTCACTTATGCAGAAAACGCCATTTGTCCACTGTTTTTTAAATTAATTTTTTTCCTTATACTAAATAAATAATGTGAGTTACCGATGTTTAATTTGCAAACCGTTTTTATTTTGCTTAATTTCAGTGGTTTTATGAATTAAAAAGTTTAAGAAAAAAAGTTAAGTAAAAACAGACTTTTTACGTAATCGGTGTATATATATAATATTCTCTATTCCAGCTAGTTTATTGCTCTAGTTAAATATTATGGCTAGACTTCATGTAAGAAACTACCTGAAAAGAATACATTTTTTCAAATGAAAATTTTCCTTTTGAAGATTCGCATGTCAGTTTTAATAAAACCACGCTCTTCTCAGCGTATTTAAACTGTAAGTTTTAAATGAAACCATACTCGGAAGCATTTCACTTACAGATTAAAAGTTTTTTATTAACCTCTGTAACGGATCCAATTATTTTTAAATATTTCAATAGGATAATGTTTTTAGATTGGATGCTATCTAGAAACAGCGTTGTGGCAAAACACTTCGAAACACTTGACGAATCAGAAGTTTGACTTAGAGCTATAAAATTTTATTGAATTGACATTTCTTCTATAGTAAGAGATTTTAAGGAGGGTTTTCTTTTAAAAATATTAAATTTTTAATTCAAAAATTAATTAAAAGATTAACACATTTCCAAGCGAAATTTTGAGCAGATTATCGCACAAATTTTTTTTATTCCTTAAAATTCAAAAAAAAAATAAATAAATAAATAAAAATAAACAATTAAAAGGCACCATTTTTCTTAATTTTTATGCTTTAAAAATAATTAAATTATATTTTACAACTCATATTCTTTTTTTTGTTTAAGTTACTGCATTAATTTACATGCGCATTATTACAATATTAAATGCATGTTTTATGTAAATTATATTTGATAAGGTTAAAAATATTTTTTTCGATTATGAATGGACAGAATAATGAAGCCCAAAGCACTACTGTTCAGCAACTTTTCAGACTAGAGATTTAAATCTAATCGAAATCCTCATCTCCCCCTCCCCCAGCTCCTAAACAGAAAAATTGGCAGCAATAAATACGAACGAAACCAACTAGAGTGGTATCTCCGGTCCCGTTCTTGCCTTTTCTCCAATTCAGTTTTTTATGCTCTTCACCTCCACATAATTTGTGGACAATAAGAAGGACACGAATAATTTGCATGGCATTAGTGAACGCTGCTTACAAAATATAAATCTTTGGCTTGAATCTTGTTTTACCCCAAACCCATCATGAAAATATGAATTTTGGGCGCCTTTATAACAATATGACACCAAAACTTGAGATTACACTGTAGATCTGGTCACCAGAAAAAATCAGATTTCATTGATTTTAGACATTGGGTTTTCTTGCATACAAAAATATAGACATAGACATTCATCAGTAGAATATATTCTTTAGGGCAGTAATTAGGTTGAAGCCTTTTATGGTTCATTATTAAAACTCTACAATTTATAGATATAAATTTTACAAATGTACAGAATAATTGGACGGAAGCGGAATTACAGTTATAACAACTTATATTAAATAATTTTGAGTTGTTTATATTAAGTTTAATATGTAGTATAATTAGGCTCCAATAGTGCTTATATTTAAATCATATCGAGTACTACTGCATCATCAAGTATTAATAATTTAAATTTATGAAGTTTGAGTCGATGCAATCTATGATCATCATTTATTTTGAGGCGATGGACTCGCAAGTGAAAGCCATATTACATAAATATATTTACGATTTGTGGAAAAAACGAAACTAATTGAGATTGCGTGTTCTTATTTATGCAATTAGGTAAAAACAAATTTCGAATAAAATGCTTTTACATCGATTAAATGTTTGATAATTTCGAGACCATTATAAACTTCCAAATAGTCACGAAATCCCCAAATAGTCCTTTTATTGCAAAATTGATTCGCAAAAAGAATTATTTTGTTAAAAATTCAAACAGAATGAAATTGATCTGATTAATTCTGGCGCTAATAATTAGCGAATTACTGTGACTTTAGTTGTGCTTCTTTTATTCCAGCAGTAGCGATTTTTCCTTATACAAGAGCAAAAATGGCCAAGTGGTAAGGTCTCGTCTTTCTAACAGTTTTAGGTTCGAGATCTGATTCTACCGAACAACCGACGTGTAAGGGGGGCCTAACGTCCTCCCGCTAGTGTTTTGTAGAGAAAGAGTGCCAGCTCAGGTATCGTGGTCCTCATATGTCCTCTATCCGTCTCAAAACAGCTCTAGCATTGCTTTAAGACGGGATGTTAATATAACTAAACTAGACTAAATACTTTTCATTACTAACTAGTAGTCAATACAAAGCTGAAAACCGCTTCTTAGCTTACATCTTAGTGCACTGGTGTGGCCATTTGGCAATAAAAGCAATGAAATCGATCAGTAACATAATTGTTCCATTCCCAACTTTATGCTTAACCATAGCTTGAGTATAATGCTCATAAATAGTTTGATGTATTATAAATAAATTGTATTATGCATATAACGTTGAATATTACCAAGCATCCTTAAACTCCTTCCATTCGCTATTCCGATATGACGATTTTATCCTTCATCTTGTATGCGGTTTCCAAAGAACTTAAAATGCAAATGTTAACTAGTACTAAATTCCCATTCCTCAGAGCAGAGTCATATTTACACACGATGACAAAACAACTCAAATAATTCAAACCCAAAGCCTTTATTACTATTCCACAACACGCCGCATATATCTTTTCGTTCCAGAGTAGAGCTAACTTTTACTTCTCTTCAACATTCTTCTTGATGTGCTCAAAAAGTGGATCTGGTAAAGCCCGGAATGTGCTTTGGAGCGTCTCGGAGACGGCGGGAGAGCAAGATAAATGCCTGGTGAAAGCCGGCCCGAAGAAGAACATAAGTAACCATTAAAGAACAGAAAGAGGTGGAATTTTTGCGCTGGGAAAGAAAAATGGAAGGTATTACAGTGGATGGCCGGTGTCTTCCCTTCTTAATGGCATTGGCCAAGAGGATAAATATCACTATTGCGGTGGAAGTTGTCTTCGAGTCCAGAAAAAAAAATCGTTGATGGATTCTTACTGCAGGTGAATCGTCTGGACTTTGCTTGCTTTCCTTTTGCTTTGAACTGAAAAATAAGAGGCAGTTTGTGAAGGGTATTGTTACAATTGAAGGCGGAAAAATAGTTTTTTGATTTATAATGGGCGATATAGAAAGGATATTATTAAAGGACGGTTTAATATTTTCTAACTTCATTTATTTTCTGCAGTTAGTAGTTTTGAAGTTAAGGAAGAGTAGAAAAATTCTACTCTTCTAAAAAATTAATATAAATCCTTTAACGGCAAAGAGCGGTTTATTATAATTTCTTGAAAATAAACACGATAATTTAATTCTTTTTTCTTTTATTTAAGGTAGATTAACATTAATGTCTTTAATGTACTAAAACATATATAAGGATGGTCTTCATAATTTTCCCTCTATAATAAATAAAAATAAATAATGATAAATTAAAATTTCCCCTATAATGAACTGAATAGTTAATTAAATAAATTATTTACTCCGCAAATATTTTACATTTGTCTAATACTTCTTTCTTTATTTAATATAGCACAATTTTATTTATACGAAAGTATCCACAAAAGTAATCAATTCAAATAGAGATATAATGAGAATTTAATTTATATGAAAGACATTTAATAAAATTTTACGAATTCATTTCTAATGGAGGTGAAAA
The DNA here is from genome assembly GCA_026543055.1 of Argiope trifasciata. Classification (NCBI taxonomy): domain Eukaryota; kingdom Metazoa; phylum Arthropoda; class Arachnida; order Araneae; family Araneidae; genus Argiope; species Argiope trifasciata. The sequence continues at coordinate 168,591 of JAPMOQ010044283.1, forward strand.
TAAGCAATAAAATATTTAACCGATAAGTGAAAAAGCTCCACATTTTTCAGAAGCTCACTGAAAAACGTGGACCTATTCACGAATTTTCCCCAACAAATAATTATTCATTATTACTTGCCCATAAAAAATAATTTTAAATTATTTAAAAAAATCATTTAATTTATCATGTTTAAATCGAATACAAAATCACTCGGAATCGAAATCTTTAAATTTATAATTAATATCATTTAATAATTAATATCACTCGGATGGAACTTGCTTCTATCATCAGATATCAATAAATTATTCAGTATTTTCCTAATAAAATAAATCTTTTTATTTTTTGTGAACATAAATTTTATTTTTTGTTCGTTTGATTAAAAAAATCTCAATTAGGCATTAATTGAGGGATTCGAGATCACTTCCTTTCTCACTACCCAATAAATTGCAGCAAATATTCCACAAACAGTTAACTAGATTATTAATTAACATTCTTACTAACTAATCATCTAACATTTATTTGTATGGGCAGTAAAACTTGAAATTCCTCCGTTATTTCCTCTTTTTCTATTCGTTTATTCATTCACTCTGATTGTTTGGGATGGAAAAGTACAAATTTTTGAATTGAAACAGAAAAAAATATTGAAATAGGCAATATATGATTATTTTTTATGGACAAGTAATAATGAATAATTATTTGTTATGGAAAATTCGTGAATAGGTCCACGATTTTCAGTGAGCTTCTGAAAAATGTGGAGCTTTTTATTGTCCTGCCGCTAATACAAACAAAGGAAAATATGAAATTGAAAATATTTCAAAATGCATGATTTAAAAAAAATATTGGACATCCTTGTGAGTTGGCGTCCCACATTCCATGCTTCCTTCTGTATCAGTTAGTGGATATTGAATGATAATAGTTACTTCCCATCCCTGAAGTTTAAATCTTCACATTATTAATTCACGGCTGTAATTATGATTCAAAATATACATGCATTGCAAATAAATATTTAAATCAAATCGTTGGCAGAAATTAGAAAGCAAAAAACTCCTAATTTCTATCTCGCATTTTAGAAATAGCTATGGTATTAGATATGTAAGGATAATCAGTTAAAGGAAATTAAATTATCATGCTTAAATCGAATACAAAATCACTCGGATTCGAAAGCTTTAAATTTATAATATCATTTAATAATTAATATCACTCGAATGGAACTTTCTTCTATCATCATGTATCAATAAATTATTCTGTATTTTCCTAATTAAAAAAGTCTTTTTTATTTTTTGTGTACATGAAATACTTGGAAATTTCTGTTGATTAATAAAAAATTAGTTACATTAGTTTTCTGTTGATTTAAAAAAAACAGTAGTTATATTTAATGAATTATTGAAATAATATATTCCAAATTATTTTAAAAAATACCTTGCTGAAATTGAATAGTTCATTTTAATGTACAAATTATTCTATTTTTTCCCTTCATCTTTTAGCTACGGTATAATATTTAAAGATTTATTGGGAGGAGGTAGGAATTGACTTATAAATAACTTCAGTGATAATCACATTTTTTATTTACAAAATAAATTAATTGAGAAAAAATGTTAATTATTTTACAAGCATAATCCTCATGCAGCAAAATTTGCAGGCATTTTTTTAAAATTAACGAACAATTTATTTATATATTATATACATAATATGATTCTCTAAAAAGGAAAGTTTTTTTCTTTGGTTAACTTTCCTTTCCCTCTCTTTGTGCGACTGGCAATTTTCTTTTAGAAAGCACAAACTCAAAATTTTTTGAAAGATGGAAGACAAAAGAATGATAGCTAAAGAAATTTTTAATCGTGAATTCTCTGCATTTAAAATATTTGAGCAATTAAAGTGTGTTTTAAAATCCAATACAGATTTAAAGAGCTATAAATGGATTGTTAGATATGAATAGTTCTAAATATTACCTAGTTATTGTAACCTGAGTGGAATTCATACGAAATAACTCATCAAAAGGATTCGCGGAGAAAGTCTAGAGAAATTCTCTGAACCCTTCAAATAAAATGGCTGCAGTGAAAAATGGAAATTACAGATTTATGCAAAAAATAAAGATTAGGTTTTTGGATTTAACATATAAAAGAAGATTTCAACATTTGATTGCCACACAAATATTAAAATTATTCAAAGATACCAGCAATTTCTGAACATATAATATGTTGACAATATAGTAATGGCAACAAACAATTAAAAAGTCCATAGAATATTTTCCAACTGGATACTATTTCTCATTGAACAATGTTAAAACACTGACAATTATCGGATATTCAGCAAGTTTTAAAAATGTACTTTAAAACCTTTGACTTATTAATTTCTTTCATTGCAAGAGCTCTTGTAATTTTTAATACACTTTCAAAGAAAGAACTTTTCCTCTGAAATTTATCAATAAAGGGCTTAAAATCAACGGGAAATTTTACAAACAGAGCACATTAACAAAACATTTATTGTTAGTTGTTGACATATTGTATATTTGATATTCCAGTACGACTTTGCATAATCGTACTGGATCAACAAAAGTTTAAATTTATGTGAGATTCGCACATTTTATTAAGAAATTATTTGGTCGCGCCAAACCACAAAGAAGATTTGACTCTCTAAAATCTTTATTACTTGAATGTGATAGATGATAAAGTGATTAATGAATGAATGATTAAGTAAATGATAAACTGATTCATAAATGAATGTTTAATGATAAAAGGATTAATGAATTAATGATTAAATTAATGAGGAAATGATTAATGAATGAATTAAAAAGATTTGTGCATCAATGGTCCGTAATGTAAATGATTATCTTTGGTCATCGATAATGATTGTAATTAATAAATATAAAGTTATTTCAAGTTAAATTTTCATTTATGATGTTCAACACGTTGATGTTATTACAATCTCCTATGTCAGAGGTGGCCAACCTTTTTGGAACAACGTGCCACTTTTTCTACAGAAATGATTAAAGAGGTATATACGTGCCGTCAAATAATTTTGTCTTATGATTATTAGGAAAATAGTATAGATAAGTGCTAACAACTCAACACTCCAATACATTTTGCATTATATAGTAATAAATGTTTTAGTTATACATGTCATTCAAGCTAAATTAACAATAGTGTGACTTTTGTTGTTGTATATTAGATAACAACATATACAGGGGGATCAGCGAATAAGCCCTTATTTCAAAATTAAATATCTCAAAAAAAAAAGATCTGTATTATAGTATAGAATAGAAAGTATAGAATTATGCTATAAAATATACGCTTATTAGCAAAACTGTAAAAATAGTGTAAAAAAGTTAGAAAATTTAGTTACAAAACGCGTTAACAGACGAATCGCTCAGCCTTGAAAACTCTTTCTCTAAAAGGAGTCTTTAAAAACAACTAAGTGATGCGGTCTTTGCAATCAAAATACATTTTTTTTCAAAATGTTCACCGTTCGAAACAATGAGGTGGCGTAATCGAACAATGAAATTTGACATCACTTCTTGCAATGTTTCAACGGAAATGGAACTACATGCAACACCAATCACTAATCAAGCTCAGCTAGAGTGGTGGTATTGTTTCTATAGACAGTGTCTTTCAATGCTCCACACAGAAAGAAGTCACAAGGAGTCAGATCGGGAGCCATTTTTCATTTTTGACACACTGAAAGAGTCTATAAACATTGTGATTAAAGCGCCCTCTGCTAACGATTTTCGTAACTAAATTTTCAAAACTTTTGTCCAGAATTTTTATAGCTTTACTAATAAACGTACAGTTTACCGCATAATTCTATCGATCTTTGTTGTAGAGATATTTAATTTTGAAATCAGGGCTTATTCGCTGATCACCCTGTATTAGAGTTATACGATGTCACGTGTAGCCGAATGATACTGAATTAGAGTCATCTTCCAAGCGATTTTTAAGCGAGTCTTCAATGCTATTCGTCTCTGAAAATAATGACTCGCATTCCTGGGTAATGAAAATATGATTAAAATAGCATTAACTAGGTTCTTCAAACAGTTAAATCTATCTGAAATCAAATTCCATGTATCCGAAATCTTTCATTTACTGGCTTTTATACTTTTATAGCTTGTTAATCTTTCTATTTCGATCAATTCCAGCCTTTTCCTTATTTCAATACGTTTTTGAATCCATATTGCACAAAACTGGAAATCAATTTGTTGCATTTCAAATTCTTCAATTTCCAACCAACCGAATTATGACAAATTCAGTTTATCCAACGAAGTCACATCAGGATACATTATAAGCTTGAGCGTTACCGATAATTCTTTGAATTGAGAAAAATCTCAATGAAAATGACAAGAATAAATTCTTCAAGAACTTTCTCTTCGTCTGGTTTCTCATGTACATCTAAATCTTTGCTGTTTTTTCAAATTTGGGAAGTACTTGTAGTTTCTTGTATTAATATCGTTTATGAAGACATGTAGTTAAGCGTCGAAAGCGCGAGTGAGATCTATCAACGATAATTGTGTTATTTGTGCCTTGAAGCTTTTCATCCAATTCATTGAAATGTTGGCACATATCAGTAAAAATATCAATTTTGAAAACCACATAACATCCAATAACAGTGGGTATTGTTCAATTTCCTCCTCATAATGCAGAAACAATCTGCTTTCCTCCAAACAGTCAACAAATCTTTGCAATACATTCCTGCGTCTCAACCAGCAAACACTATTATAATTAGTGAGCCATTATACCCCGAGTTGACTTCACCCAACAAAGCATCAATTTAATGCCTAAGAAGATACGAGGCTGGCTATTTTTGTGACAAGCGACATTAAATTATTAAGAGGTGTTAAAAACCATTCTTAGCACTCAAGACTTGTCGGTGAATAATTCAATGGATTTCAAGAATCGAATGTCCTACGTCTGTTTGAAATAAATTAACAAAACCCTTTTTTGCCCACCATATTTGGAGCAGAATGAAACAATTCTTTTCAAATCAATTTCTTTCTCAGGAAGCAAATATTTAATAAACCGTACTGATATCTGTGCCCTTTGTAGTTGTCAGCAACGATGTTATCGTAATTAATTCCTCCTTAATGATATTTCTTACACATTATCGAGCAAAATCAGCTAAACGTGCAGATTAAGTGAAGTCAGTACTTTCGCAATGTAATAATTCATAAACCAAATGACTTAATGATGTTCTTTTTGTTATATTATGATTACTACTGTAGTTGCGTGTCACATTCTGATGTCACTCGGTAGGTAAAAAGTATCCAAAATGCATGCTTTCATGATCGATTCATTAAATTAGATTCACTGTCGATCGATTCAGTGATGGTCTGCAAGTTTTTGAGAGGGGAGAGGAGTAATACTTTTACTGGGGATGATTCTAAGAGAAAGTTTGGAAATGATCATTCCAGTCGGTTTTCGTTTATTCTTATTTTTGTGGATTTTCTACCTGAAACGTTGTAGCGTAATAACGCATTGAGTTTGCTTCCTCTCTTTATTCACTATTAGTCGCCTTTGGCGACCAGCTGGTTCGCCATGAGTAATGCGTTCTAAAATTTTCAATTAAATCACATATTCATTAGCCTTGAAGTGATTCCGGGCATTGATTGGCCTGAAATTATTTTCTTTAAGATGATGGACGGAAAGTTCTAAAAGAACAAGTTTTCCTAATAATATTCTTTAATTTTATAAATCAGTCAGTTTTAATAATTGATTTAGAAGACTGATTGGTGTAGCAACTTTTATTTAAAATATTAATAAAAATATTTTGTAAAATATGGCTCACATAGCAAAGTATGAAGAAATCTGAAACTCACTATTCATAAATGCATTGTTTGAATCAAGCTACATAAAATGTAATTATTTACTTCATTTAGATCGAATTAATAGTATTAAACAACATATATATGCTTATTAATAATATTTTACAAACTGGCCATTGGACCGGAACTTGAATGCATATCCTGTATAGATTCAATCCTGTATAAATAAAAATAATTTATTGAATTAATTATTTAGGTATTGCAAACGATTATAGAAATCTTTGCTTTGCATTTATTTATTTAGAAGGTATTACATTTTATATTTCTTTTATTTTATCCAGTCACGTGATAAAAGTTGCATTTCTTTAGATTTAATTTGCGATGATCGTTTTTTTTTTGAACTTCCGTCATTGTTTTCTTTTATTTTATCAGTCACGTGATAAAAAAGCATGGTTAAAATATGTTTTAAAAATACGTTAAAAATAGAAGCTTAAGTTATACATTAAAACACTAATACCATTAGAAAGCTAATTTTTGAATCTTTAAATTGATGTGAAAATCATGTTTGTGCGATAATATTTTCGGAAGTTATAGCGGAAAAACGGCGAAATTTCGCTTAAATTTTAATTAATTCAAGTTGTAATCAAAAATTAGGAAAAAGGGCTCCGAGGTGCACATTCCCGACCTCCAAGGTATACATATACCAAATTTGGTAGCTGTAGGTCCAACGGTCTGGCCTGTAGAGCGCCAACACACACACACATTGAGCTTTATTATAAGTATAGATTATGAAATACTATTTTTAATTACTGCAATGATAATGTACTCAAAAAATAATTTTATATTTTTGCTTCGCATATATGAATATACGAATAAATGCAGTAACTTAAAGAGTTTGTGTTGTCAAATATGCTTAATTTCTTTTTAAAAAATATAAACATTATAATAAAATATATAAAAAATAAAATTTGTATCACTTAAAAACTCTTTTTTTTAATTTTAAAGAATAAAAATAGCAATTGTGTGATAAGATGGTAAAAATTTATTCAAATCATATATCAAGATTTTAATTAATATTTAATAAAAATTTTAATGCTTTGAAAAGGCCGTTCTTCGCCAGCCCTTACTATATAAGAAATATTAATATATTTACATTTGATAACTGTAAATCAAACTCATAAAATGTTTTGAGTTATTTTTGCGTTAGCATCAGTTATAGATATTATCCAACTTAAGAACATTGTTCGATTAAAAACCTACCACGCTAAAATATCTCAAAATAATTGGATTCGTCACTCAAAGATAACTAAAAACCTTTTTAATCTAAGTGAAATGTTACTGAGTATATGGTAAAATGCCGCCGAGTATGGTTTCTTTTAAAACCTGACAGTTTAAATAAGCTGAGGGTCACGTGTTTTTATTAAAACTGACGTGCGAATCCTCGAAAAAAATTATGCACTTTGAAAATTCCATTATTTTCAGGTCGTTTCATAAATCACATCTTGTCATAATATTCTTTTATTTCTAGAAAAGGGGTCATTTTTTTAAGGTTGAAGGGTTAGAATTTCATCTTCCACAAAGATGTTTATAAAAGGAATTTTATGAATTTAATCAAATTTGGTACGGGAAATTGAGTGATTTAAGTTATAGAGTTAGATATTTAGAGCAATCTTCTAAATTTTTACTCGGATATGTGATCGGATAAGAAAGGAAATAAAGGAATGGCAAACATTTTTATTTTAATACGTATTGAATTTAAGTATAAAAAATGTCATTAATCTTAAAGAAAAATTTAAGTTAAAAAAGAGTACTTTATAATAAATATTTATAAAATAATTTGTCAGTTCTTCTCACAGCGTAAATAAATAAATAAAAAATTTTTAAGAGAAATGCAAATTTTTATTTATTATTTAAAAAAAAAAAATTCTCGAAAATGCATAAAGATACTTTTCTATCAGGTAAATTTCGCAAACCGAAAAATATTTTAAAATAACTTTATTTTAAAATAGCTGTCCTACGATTTCATATAGTATTTTAAAGGCCCATGTGAAAACGAAATCTGAAAACGAAGAGTCTTACTTTGTGGCTACAGTTAAACATTGTATTAAATAGTATTTAATATTTGCAAAGATTATGATCTTCTGGAAAATAATTCAAACTTAATAACTTTTTTTCAGATTTAATTTTTATTGATTTTTTTGTTCTTTTATCATGAAAAAATTTAATTTTGCTTTGGGAATGGGGTTCGAATATCTTTTCCGTCCTTATGAATTACATTAGATTTATTAGTTCCAATATTAATAATGGTAAAATAATAAAAGAAAATTCCATAAATTATTAAATTTTTGGAAGTAATGATTGCTGTAGCGTAAATAGAGATATTCATCATCGTGGTTAAATAAATGTTAATATCAACACTTTGAACATTTATTGGTAATATTTAAATTTAATCAGAGTTTTAAGTAACACTAAGTTAATAGAATGTTTTGATGTAGATTTTGGAAACAAGAAGAAATAAACCACTCATTACAAATTTTCAGAAATTATCAAATTTTCGCCATGCATTGATTTACGATGCATTTTTTATAGAATTGAAGATTATTAGATTATTTATTTTATTTAAGATAAAATTATCCCATAAATATTTGCAACTAAAATGTTGATATGCTTTTTCCCTTCTTCTGAGCTACTGGTCAGTTTTTTTTAAATGTGATAAAAATGATGCCAATTGATTTCTTGGAGTTAGGGATTGTCGAGGCACAAATTACATTTTCGGATAAACACAGATAAAATTCATGGGAAATTAGATCTTAATGAAGCATGCCAGCTTCCTTTTCAAATAATTTACCATTATCCATCAAATAATTATTACGTTTTTAATTGAAATGTTCACATTTATGCAAATAGCAGTGGGGAGGAATAATTTAAAATTTTGAAGCATCCTTCTTTCTACAATTAGATTTAAGGAGTTTTAAAACTCAATAACTTTGCAAAGCTTTCTTTTATCTTGATTTCAAATTAATTTAAATTTCAGATGAACTCTTTACTATCTAAAGAAACAAAAGAAAGCAGCTGATATAATAGGAAAATACGTAAGAGTAATCACTTGCCTCTTGGAGCCTTTTAAATTCCGAGGGGCTTAAGGCTACCCTTTTCTTTCATTACGTTATCGCCATATCCTTCCTGTCCAACCAATAAATTTGAATTTTCCTCTCATCCTTGCGGCTTAAACTTTAATCCCAAGCAAAAGAGAAATAGCCGCCGTTTCTTTTAGGATCAAAGCTGGCGAAGGAATGTTGTAAAAATTACGCATGATATAAGCTAGGAGATAAAGGAAGTTAAGAAATTAATCTTCAACTGAGATTCGGTTACAAGAATTTACATGGATAATATAGATTTTTCTTTCCTTTTATACTGAATTAAATTATGTGTATTATTCAGTAGAATTCAGCAGAAAGGCGTATTATTTAGTACCAGCGGGTGACCGAGCTCCGCTCGGAGAAAACAGGTATCGAAGCTAACTCGAAGATTTAAATTTTCAATTGTGATTTATCAAAACAATACATGCCATAAGAAAATTTGTGAAACCATTGGTGAAAAGATAACCGGTTAAAGTGCACCATTGTAAACTATTCTAAACAAAGTTAGAGTTTGGAAAGGGAACTATTCTATACAAAGGTAAAGTAAAGGTAAAGATTGAAGTGTGTTGAAGTTCAATATTTTTGACAAATTTATTTAGAAAAACCAAACATATATACATACATAAGAAACACATTATAAACCTATAACAGCATAAACATAAAACTTTATTACTTCGCCATATTGGCTATAGATGGCAGCATGTTACCGCTTGAAAATTTAAGTAGCCATTATGGCGAACTAATAAAGTTTAAAAATATCCTATCTGTAACTCCGAACTGCTCCACCGTAGCGCTTCCAAACCGGCGCCAATCGATTCCTCGTGGCCAAAAATTCCAGACCCCCAAGTTTACCGGATTTTATTAATTCTGGGGCGATTTTCGACTTGGCAACCATTCCTCGTATTATAGTATTAGATTATTCGTTAGAAATTGAATAAAATAATTTTATATATTTATTTTTTGGAAAGAATTTACAATATCTTTGCGAGTTTCTATCACATATATTGGTCACATAAATAAGTTTGCCATTTTATAATACGTTTATTGGTCTAAATGAGATAAAAAAATTTTTAAAATTAAATACAGGTATTAAAAAGGAATTATTTGTGTTACGTTGTATGCTTACTGAAAATTTTCTTTGGCTAAAAAGAAAGCTGATTATCCACAAGCCACATCTTTATAAAAGCACTGTTAGGAAAATTATTTTGCCAGAACTAGCAGAAAGTCGTTGTAATTTTGTTGTGTGAAGCGTATACGAAGAGATCCAATATCTACATGTACATTGTACAAAATAATAAAGAAATTTGAAATAATTAGGAATCTTGGCATTATTTCATGTAAAAGATGAAAACATCTTATCATTTAGTGGCGAAATGCGCTACCATTGTCAGCTATCAGTCAGTAGTTGTAAAGTAGTGCAAGTAAGGCAATTGTTTTGCTGTTATTCGATATATTGTGGTCCCTCGCAATTAAAATCTATCACTGACAATTCATTTCTATCCTTACAGAATCAAACATATGCTCCTGTTGCAGGATAAGAAAGAGCTTCGTTAACCAGAAGTTATTTAACCTGTTACCTAACTACTATTAACTCCGTACCTTGTTGAAATAAAAGTTTGTACGCGAAATGCTTTATGGAGTGACGATGTCTACTTTCTATTCAAACAGCAAATTAATATACACAACTGTCGATTTTGAGCAACAAAAAAACATTCAATTATTTACTAACAACATTTGTATCACGAAAAAGTGATATTATGGTGTGATTTTATGCAAAACTTCATCAATGGACCGTATATTTTTTAAAGAAATAACTACAACTCTTAATGTGTACAGCCATGGGAAAACCATACCGTGATACCATAAAGGAATTTGTAATTCCACAGTTTTAACAGCATGAATACCTTCAGGCATCGGTTTCATGTAGGATGGCACGTTTCCTCTCATTGATTATCATGTGACCAAAAGTGACCATTCATCCCTTTCTAACAGCCTTGATCTGTGCTGTATCTAAATGATAACCTTTCTTAAGGGATTTTTGATATTCCTACCGAGATATTGCCATCAGTAATGGAAAATAAGTATCTGAAATTACAGGCATTGTTGAAGATTTAGTAGTTTTAATGCTAGTTATTAAAATTTATAAAACATAATAAATGTTTTATGTATATTTTAGCTCATAAATCTGCAGGTTTTTATTCTAAAAGGTTTATTTAATAAATGGGAAAACATGGGAAAGATATTCATGCAGTTATGAGGGAAAGACATTGTGTTCAGTCTATGTATGGATGAAAATATACTTCTCTTTATAATTTCAATGTAATTTGTAGTAGATGCTAAGCTAAAAAGAATGAAGTATAACCAACAGGTTTTTTTTGTACTCCGGGGTAATTTATTTTTGGTTAAGTAAATTTAGTTTAATTAGATTTAAGTCACCTTTCGAAGTAACACATGGGTTGTTTCAGGTTGGTATTCCTAAATTTTAAACCTAGTCAGAACGAGGATAACATTTGAACCAATGTCTTCCTCTCTAACTTACCAGTGACTGAGAATTTGAACTCGAAGGATTTGAATTAGGATTGTTCTTATAACGCTTTTTTATACATAAAGTTGGATTTCGTGCATCCTTCAGTCTCAAAACCAAGAAATTACCAGTAGACTAGAACAGTTCAAAATCAATTCTTGCAACAATAAAATAATATTCAGAATTAGAGATCACTGAATAAGAGATTTCAAAGAAATTAAGCTCATAATAAACGCCAAAAACATTATTTGACTCAATCAATGGACAATTAAAAAGCTATTCATGCTTGTTATGCCTTTATTTGACAATTAAATAAAAATGAAAAAATTTGAAAAAATATCAAAAGCTTTAGTTGACAGTTGGATCTTCTTTAAAGATTATTTTTTCAAAAAGCATTTGCTTGATTGTTTACTTAAAAACAGATCAATTTTAAATATCGCAGGACATTACTTATTGTTTGTCTATCCAAGAAAGTTTGACAATAATCCTCTTTAATTCTTTTTATTTTCGAAGCAAGCAGCTTGAAAAGTACTAATTAGTCTAATTTGTGAATTTTATAAGTTGTTCAAATTCCTCCTCCTTGTTATTTTACTTTGTTCTAATTTGAAAAAGCAAATCCAAAGGAGGCAATTAACTTCTAATAAATAAATCTTTTATTCATTCATTAGAATAAAATATTGAAATTCGTTTGTAACAAATGTTAGTATAATGAGATGTTGGAGGTTGAAGTGAAAGATGAGATTATTCTTGCACTTTCTAGATTTCTATTTCCTATTATTTCAGCATAAGATCAATTAATAATCTGAGATTTAAAAACTATTGTAACTTTTCGCTATCCAAATAAAAGGTAAAGTAATATCGAATCTGATAGAATGTAAATTAAAATTTTTAAATGTATATTTTCATTTGCTGGTGAGCGTTTTATAAACTATTATTTTTTACATTAATAAGTTGGATGCTTTCTGACAACTAAAAGGGTTATCTAATAAAATAAAATGATTTTTCATTACGAATCTCCCACCAAAAAAAAGGAAAAAAAAAAGATTTTCCAACATTTGTTTTTATAACGTCTCAGATGTTTTTACCTTCTTTTTTATAAAGTATTTTAATTTCAGATATGATACTTTGCAGTGAAATAAATGCATCCAATATTTTTACTAAAATTGTGACATTTCCTTTCATATTAATATTTATGACGAATGAAAATATTGATATACGCTTGATATTTTAAATTACTGATTCCATTTTCTCAAAATTTCGCATGAAAAAACAACACGAAAAATCAAGTTGAATTAATCAATAAGATAAGAGAATTTTTATTCATTCAACTTGAATCAATCAGATCTCATTGATTGACTCAGCTCTTTGAATCTAGGCCGAATTAATAAGATTTATTCAGTCTTACTTTTGTTTTTAAATTTTTAGTTATTTTGAGAATGGAAATGAAATGCCAAAAAGGATTTAAGTACTAAAAATAAATAGATAAACTCAGCCTTCACAAACATTTCCAAAAGACAAAGTAGCGGAAATCCTACAGCAATCTGATAATTCTTTGAATATTAGTTTTAATTTATCCTGACAATTGAAATTCTCTGATTTATTTTTACTTCTTACTGTGGAGAATTCAATAAAAGTTTATCAATATTTTCCCTCGAGAGAAAAGCTTATTTTCTTTATATAAAATTAATTATAAATAAAAATTATATTACGAATGTTTACCTGCTTAAACAAATACATTTAAACAAACTATTACACAGATAGTTTGTTAATTATTACTTCAAAACCATACTAGGCAAAATGAAAGATTCTAGATTAATAATAACACAATGGTGAATTTATGTGTCTCTAGCATACCAAAAGGAAATTATTTTAACTGTCACAATAGCGGACTTTACTATTTTGAGAAATTTCCATATTGTTATGAATCTGTAATTTTGTTTCTCATATGAATAGTGTCCTCATATGGAAGACTGATTCACAGTCATCTGTAGTGGATGGTATCGGAAAACGTCATTAATTCCAGAGATTAACGATTATTAGGCGACTTGGTGAAATATTGGTTGAAAAAAATGGATAATGTTCGAAACATTAACAATTTTATAGATTCATCCTTTAGGAACCGATATATGCCTGATTGGTTTAGAAGCTTCTGACATCGTCTCCCGGGAACTATAAAAGGCCGGCTCTTGCAAACTGCTAGCCGTTGTCTCTTGAATTGGACATCGGAGTTGCCGGAAAGTAACGAGTCTTCTAGAGGATAACGAAGAGATGAACTTCTGTCAGCCTCTTCTTGCCGTGAGTAGCAATCAGTTGTGTGAAGTAGTGAGTCAGCAGCTAAAGCGAGAAGAGATAGAGCAGTGTTTCAGCCGTCAGGAGATACTGTACAGAGTAGCTCTGAGTATCGCCTCTCCTGCTGAATCCTGTCTGGCCGCTTTGTGTGCTGTGGCCGTTTTTACTACTTATGGGCTACTGTTGTTGCGCAGTGCTACTATGTGTTCGTTTCAACCGTAAATATTTGTCGTTCTTTTTCTGGCCTGTCTTTATGTAAATAAGCGTCGTCGTTCTTTCTTACTGAGATCTGCTGATTGTGTTTTTCACACCATACACTCACTACCCTAAACGACCCCGACGGTGAAAATCCATAACAATATATCAAACTTCCATGAAAATAATGTAGAATTATATTTGCATTCATGAAAATAAAAAAATGAGGTATGTCAATGGAAATTTCAAATTATCACTTGAGAGCATTATTTTTTTAAAGTCAAGTGACATCAATCCGACGGAAAAACTTCAAGTGCTCACATGCCTCATATTTCACGATCACCAACATTTAGAAAATCGATGATTTTTTTTTATTTTAAAATCAATCGACGTCTAGCCTTTTTTTTCAAAATGCCAAAATGTTTTTCGATATAAATATATTTAAATCAGTTTGAAACAATCACGAGACTATGAGATTGTATATGCGTCGATAATAAGAAAACGATGGTTTTTTCGCCATCTCAAAATTGTTCGATCTCCAAAACTTTATCTCTAGAACATATTATTATTATTATTTGCAAAAATCTGGTTTGAACTGGTTTGGAATGTTCACATTATTGTATTGCGCAATTGTCAACTCTTAGAAAAACTATGGTCCCCCTCCCCCTCTCAAAATCATTCGAAATCTAATTTTTTTTCCAACAAGAAAAATTGATCACAAATCAAAACTCAACATGTTCTCACATAATAAAAAACACAGAAAGGGTAAAGAAATTTGGTAAATAGTTGTGACACAAAAATTGCGGATAGAATTTTGAATGAAATTTGCCAGCTAGATGCCTCTCTGCCTATCCGGTCGATAAGAAAACGATTAACATATAATCTTAAGTTTAGTTTAGTTATATTAACATCCCGTTTAAAGCAACATGAGGGCTATTTTGGGACGGACCTCGTAATTTTGAACCAAGATCAGATGACGCATATAATCTTAAAGAAAAAACACTGTCCTTCTACAAAATATATCACCATGTATCCATATTTATATCCGTCTATCATTTCAAATTGATCATTAAAGCCTTATAGACATCGGACTTGATAGCAAATTGAAAATCTTGCGTCAGATCTTCAAACCATCTCTTTACCTATCGCCATATCGTATAAACTAACAAAACAAAATCGACTTCATTAGATCAAGGAAGCGAAAATCAATAAACAAGGCCGCGCTACGATCCCTATTAAATCATACCATCTAAACCAAGCATTCCTCAGGAAACATGGTCGGATTCCTTCCTCAAGTTGCTTTCGTCCCACGTCTCGCAGCCTTCCCACTAATTGCATCGTTTGTTAAGGAACCGCTTCGTGATTCGCTCCCCAAATGACGTAGTCGGGGAATCATTTTCCGGGGCAAATGATCCGTTTGGGTGATAGTTAAAAGGGAAGATGGCTGTGGCCCCTGTAAAATGAGTCAACGACTTTTTTTATGAGAAAATTTTGAGTGAAACTTTGTGATAGATCGAATTTTAAAAGTAAACAAAATTTTTAATGGGAAGGGTCCATGCAGATGCTGATAAATGTTAATTGCTGTAGATGGTGGGATGGGTTCTCGTTTATAGGATCGGAAATTTTATTCAGATTTTTTTTTATTTGCTTCATTTTCTAGAAGAGAGTTTTAAAAAGCTGTTAAATTTTAAAGTGCAATCATTTATTAATTATCAGTATTATCAATAAAAATTGTTTATATACATATAAAGCAATACATTTCATTCTTTCCTTTCACTGCCACTTTCAAAAAATTTGTTGATGTGTTATGTAAGAGCCAAAGTGTTCCTCACAAATATTATTCATTCTTTAAGAACTCAATCATTAGTTCCAACAGACGAATTAAACACATTTAACCGGTTTAATCATAATATTACTTCATTATATAGACATTAATATTTTGCCAATGTCAAATCATAAAGCTTATGATAAAAAATGGAACTTTCAACAATAAAACTAAGCTGTCGTATTTCTTTTTGTTACTAGGAAATGTAACTAAAATTCTGTATACAATTAAATTGCACAAAAAATAAATCAGTGTAATTTAGATACCTTAAAAATAACATTTTAGTAATAAACACTGAAGTGCTTTTATTTATATGTTTAATTAACAAAACATAAATTCATCTCAGGGTTGTTTAAAAGTTTTGAATTTTTCAGATTAGCTGATTAAAATTTTCAACTATAAGAGCTACTTTTTCAAGTAAATAGCTTAAATGCACATAATATTCAAAGGCTACTTCTTGGAATTTGAAAATAATTTACATGTTAGGGGATAAAAACTCAATGAAATCAGCAAAGTTCTGACAATCTCAGCCAGTTACAAGATGCTTCTTGAAATTTACACTTAAATTAAAAACAAGTCGAGTTCAATTCTTTTGTTTGATTCTTTTAACTTGAAAAAGAATTCTGAATTTATTTGAATATTGTATATTTTGAAAACATATATTATCTTCCTTCTTATGCTTACACAGAAAAAGAAACATTTCTGAATAAATAATTCAAAATTGATTTGTAATTTAAGTAATGATTTCTTGTATAGGGATTTCAAATATTTATTTGAATAAATATTCACAGAGAGAAATAATTCTTACAGAAATCTAATTGAAAGAAAAATTCTATTGACTTTTCTCAATTAGCCCTTTTGAAATTGATGAAAATTTTATATCAGTTTCTCATGGTAGTTTCCACAAAAATTAGTGTTATGCTGATGGAATATGTCGTAATAAAACGCCATGTTGTGGATCTTCATTGGGTTCGTCCTTTTTGATGTGGGTACGTGGTGTGAGAACGCAATCAGCAAGCATCTGTAAGAAAAAATGACGTTTATTTACACGAAGACAGGACAGCATAAAGACGACAGATATGTACAGTCTAGAAGAACACACAAAAGCATACAACCACATAAATAATAGCCCACAATTGTAAATCCGGTAGTAACAAAATCCACAGAACACAAAGGCCCAGACAGAATGCAGTAGGAGAGGGGATCCTCGAAGCTTCGCTCTACGGTCTGTCCAAAACGGCTGAACTACAGAATCTTCTCCTCGCTTTAGCTGTATCACCATAATACTGGTTACACAGTATTCAATGCTGCTGCCTCAATAGACAACAAGGCACATAACGGTAGCACTCAACCGGAGCTTCGCTATATTCTCGAAGACTCGTTATTTGAGGGTGACTCCGACTACAATTCATTACGACCATCTCATGAACACTAGTAGCTTGAGAATGCCAGTCTTTTATAGTCCCCAAGAGGATCGCTTAGAATCTTCTAGACCTATCAAACATATCTCTGTTTCTAATGGACAGATCGATAATATTCTCGAAGTTTTGAGCTTTATCTATTTTGCTGCCAAAGTCCCCAAATGTTCGAGAAGTTTGTCGCCAAGGTCTAATGTGATACCCGATTAGCACCCACAGGGTTAATTGTAAAATGGTGTTAGTGACGAAGGCACTATTTTTTCGGAGAAGCCAATTTACAGGTTTGTAACATCCCGTTTTCTTTGTCTCTGTTGTTGGCAGGCGTTGCTAACTGGTAAGTCTATTTATCACAGAATGCCTATTTCTTTTTAAAACTGGTTTTGTATAGCTATAAAACGATGTTTAGAGTAGCCTTAAACATAAGCAAGAAAGTAAATTATCTTTCATAATAGATGCAGTAGATACTCCGTTAGTTGTAGTCCTAATCATCACTTCTAGCGAGTGGGAAGTCTGAAAATTCCGTTTTAATTAACTTCAAAACTTCAGGACATTTTCTTTCTTTCCCAAAGGAGAACCATTTAATCTTCTACTACTTTTTTTTCTATGCAAAGGTGAGCGTCCTTAAGCATGTAACAATGTTTTGACAAATGATGCTCAAGAAATTGGAAGTGATGCTTTATCCAAAAAGATTATAATATGTTAATATTAATAACTTCAAGTAAATTAATCTGAATAAATTCTCTTTAATTAAGGCTGATAAACAACATCCTCTAAAGTATACAAAGATGACTGGATGAGCCCATTTTCAATATGCTTTGAAAATTGTTCTGCTTCATACAAGAGCAGAAATATTGCAATTTCTCTTAAGAAGGATTTTTAACTCCTTGATAATCATTTATGCTCTGAAGTTTAGTTTAGATACACTAACGTCCGTTCTAAAGGCAACACTAGGGTTGTACTGGAGATGGACGTCGTAAATTTCAACCGCGATCAGATGACGAGGGAACTCCTCTCCCCATCCCACCACACAAGGGGGAGGATATTTTGCCTGACGGATTTAACGTGCAACCCATCAGACGACGGTTCTTCAGTAGAATCGGGTCTCGACCCGAAAATCCTATGACTCACAAGCTGAAACCTCACCACCAGGTGGCGCTTTTATGCTGTGAAAGAAGTTCCGATGACAGTTAAAGTAATCTTTGATATGAAAATGGGTGTATTTGATTTGTTTGTGCTGTGTTTGCTCCATGTGAGCAATGCATTTTTATCAAAAA
>JAPMOQ010044283.1:186997-212658 GCA_026543055.1 Argiope trifasciata
CATAAGAGACATACAGACAAACATTCATTTTTATTTATATAGATGTGAAAACATAACAAAAAAATGTAGTAATCTAAAAAAAATTTGGTACGCACACATTTACACCAAAATTGGATTTCTTTTTGATAACAAAATTTTAAAATAGATTTGTTTTGAAATTTCAGCGGAATTTCTTTGTAAGCACAGGTGACGACCAAGACACGTCAGATTAGAAGAATGACTGTATTACTTCCATATTGCTATAGATGACGCCTTCAAAATATCACTTGTACTAAATCCGAGTACAAATGATAAGTACAGTTACTAAGCGTAACAACAAATTTGTTGATTTTACAAGTCTGATTTTGATTAATTTTTTCTGTAGGAATTAATCGTGTTAAATTCAGGAAAAGTTTTACTTTTTTTTCAATATTCTTTTTCTTTATTTTTTGTTAAAATGTGCTGCATATGGGAATACATGTCTTGTAGCGTTTAAAACTCAAGTTTTGTTTTTTAAGTCTTTACAGACTTTTAAGAGGACGTCAGAATAAGGCAATTCACAATACTTTGAGTATTCAAAAATCAGTCCAGTTGTACTATTGGTAAGTATTGGAGACAAGTTTATTGATACATAAATTTGCTACATTTATATAGCAAAGATATAATTGTTGTAATAACTCAATTAATTATATTTAAAACGCAATCTCAATTCCTCTTCATAAATCAGAATAACTCTAATTTTAAAAAATTATGACAGCCATTCTTCAAATTTAAAAAGGTTCTAGTTAGTTTAAAGTCAAGAATAGTTTGTTAGAAAAGAATCGCTATAATAAGTTCGTATAAGAATATCACATAATAGAAAATATTTGCAACAAATTTTTTCCATTTACATTTATTTTTAGGTAAATTAGTATTCAAATTCGGAAAAGGCAACTCGAAAAATGTATGATATTCCATGTTGAAAGATTCCTTAAGCATATTAATGAGGTTACTGATTAATATAAACAGTTCCCTTCAGCTATACTGATGTTCAGAAACTACAGACCATATGAATGTTTTCAGACAACAGCAAGGCTGATTTGAGATGGAGATCAACCTTTTGCCGGTAAGGGTGACACCTAAGAAAACATCCCCTTTCTAAAATTTCAAGCCTTACTATAAAGAAGACGTAAGGCTCTTAAGTGTTTTAATGTTATCATTCCATATAAAAAAGAAATTTAAAAAATCTGATATTTAAAGTATGTGACACTAGATTAACATACATCGAATCTTTCTTAACCCTTACCTTTTATTATTTATATTTTTTTCATAATCAAATTAGAGCTCTTTCCGCTTTAAAAATATACTGTTTTATATATTCATACAAAAATCAATAGGATACATGAGATGCATTATGGTCGATCTGAAATTTTTAACATCAAATTATAACGTTTTCCAATGATCTAAATCGGCCAGAGCAGCGATAATTCGATGTCCATATATTGCTTCGTCATGACATGTAAGGAATTAGAAAAAGAAATTAACGATAAATACAATTTAAACAAGTAATTCAGCTATTTATTTTAAACACAGAAGTAATTAAAATTATTTTGACATCACATTAAATCATCTAAATGAGCTAGAGCAGCAATAATTCGATGCCACATATTGCTTTGCCATGATAGCTAAGGAGTTAAAAATTGAAATTAACAGTGAATGCAATTTGAATAAATAATTGAGCAATGCATTTGCTTAAACACAGAATCAATTTGTTTTGGCAACAGCTAATCACATACGTGACTAGGTATTTGATCCCAAATATTAACTGTTAGCTTTCAGATATAATTTAAATAATACGAATGGAAATGAAATAGTTCTTAGCCCGTGTTTGGTTAAGAACTATTACATTTATTAAGTTTAAATTAATGCTTTTTTTCTTATTAATTTTAAATGTGATAATCGATAATTACAGAATCACAGATAATAGCATACAACCGATAATAATAATAAACACATATAATAACAGAAGGATAATCGATAAATTTCTTTTAATATCTTTCAATTCAAAGCGATATTTCGTATAGCCAGGCATATCTGCAACTAAAATCAATAACTTTTCGTGACTTGGGGGAAAAGTTTTTACGTGAAAAATGATTGTATTAAGATTGAAAAACATATTATTCGATATCTATTCTCCTAAACACTTTTTTCAGATGATTTTTTTAATCATCTGAAAAAAAAAGGTTTAGGAGGAGATAATATTTTTCTTTACTTTGTTCGCTGCTTAAATTTCATTTCATAGTTTGCTTAACTTTCAAAAAGTGTGTGATAATAACGGATCATATAAATTTTATTTTAGGCCTCTTTTTCAAATTAATGAAAATCCATTATTTTATACGCAAATACAAACAACAGTTATATAAATAATTGAATGAAACTTTTTCTTGCGATTTTTATGGCATACCAGAAATTTTGTAACTATAGCTTTTAGATTAAAAAGTAATAGTTTAACTTGAGGATGACAGCCTTTATTGTTATCGAATCTGTCAAAAAAAGTATTGGTACACACTACAAGTTCACAGATTTTATCATATTATTTTACTTTAATATACAAATAAAACCAAAACAAATAAGTAAATATTATTTTAATTTATACAAATCATAATATTTCAAACAAAATTCTCATATTAATGCAATTATTGAGGTAATTAAAAATAAAAGAAATAAAGTAAAAACACGAGATCAAAAAATATTAGGACACTTCTTCCCAATAAAATAAGAAAAACAAGGAAAACTTAAAAGTTAATATCTTGTTGCCCCACTCTAGCTTTTTATGACTTCTCCAAGTCTATTTGGCATGAATTGGGCCACTTTTTTGCATAATGGCCACTTTTCCTCCCACTCTTCAACCAATTTTTTTCTTAAACCCTACATGTTAGAAATTTGCTGTCCATACAGTTTTTGCTGCAAATAGTCCTACATTTGCTCAATGGTATTAAGGTCAGAATTTTGTGCAGGAAACACTAGAACAGTGACAGAGGACTCATAACTTGTAAATATCAGCATAACTTATAAATATGTTTCTTATCTTTATTATATTGATCTATCTTGAGATTTCCATCTTGTTTGCCCTCTGCTTAAATTTCGTTTGAGAATATCCAGATACACATATGTAATGTCAAGATACACATATATCCCATCAATAAAATGTAAGAACCTGGTAACTTTACCTGCCATGCAGCCCCAGATTATTTGACAGCCACCTCCATATTTGACACTAGGCCTTAAATTTGTGACATGTATTACTGTATTTTATTTCGGCTTTTTTTGCTTGCTGTCCGATTCGAAATAGTTTTATTTGCTTTCATGAACAAAAATTACGTTTTCCAAACCCTTTGGGTTTCTTTAAAAACTTTTAGCAAAGGTCAACCTAGCTTGTCTATTAGCTGTGTTGATGTAGGGCTTTCTTTGAAGTATTCTGCAATGATATTTATATTTTCTTAAAATATTTCTGACAGTTTCAGGATTTACAGGTTTTCCAAACTTACTTTTACATTCCAGAATTATTTTATTGCATTAGTTTTTTGATTAAAGAGAACTTGTTTCACAACCCACCTCTCTTCATGCACATTAAATGTTCTTGGGAAAACCTGATTTATGTTTTCAACATTATTTATTTTCTTGAACCTCGAATAATGTTAAAAACAATAGACTTACTCAATTTTATATATAGTGGCTGATTTTCCTATTTTTGAAGATTTCACACATAAATCGATATATCTTTATAACTTCACTTTTTCTATAAATAATCTTATTAGCTGAAATGTTTATGCTTAAAATTATAGTCTAAAAAGAGGAAATAAAATCATTTTTATAAATGTGTTATATGTTTGTCAAATTTCTCATTTCAAAAATGTTCCAATATTTTCTTGACTTCTTTTGCTTTTGAGTTATATTTGAAAAGATATATCAAATTATAATTTTAAAATACGAATTAAATTTTCCTTACAAATTGTGCCCTTTTTTGCTCAATTTTTGTTAAAATATTTCTCGATTCACTTTGATTTTGTTTTAATATAATAAACTGTTTTATAAATGGCTTTGCAGTTATTCACGGCAAGTGTCCCAATACTTCTTTGAGTGACTGTAAGTGCCAAACTCATCATTTTAGGTTTCAATTGTTTAACTACTGATTTGCTACACCCAGGAAAGCAAGTACCTTCAACTAGACAGAATGAGCTAACCAGCTCAGAGATGGATGTGACGGGGGAATTGTTCATCTCTCGAGTGTATAAATCGGCTGGGCATTCACTGGCTGAGTTAACACTGGAGCGAGAGGGCATAGTATTAGGATTATAATTTTAAGCATTAGGGCGGATTTTAAATACTCTTAAACTTTTGTGCATACGTTTTAACTTATTCAAAAGGGTTAAGTATTATGCTGGCCCTTCGGGTATTTCTAGAATAGTCAAGGTAAGTGTTTATATTCAAATTTATCATAATAAGGGTTTTGAAATTAATCATATAATATAATAAATATATATTTTTTCATTCCACCAGTAATATCGGTGAAAAGAATTAAGCGATGCTGCTTTTACTATCAATATTTTTCACATAATTTTGTAAAGTTTAATCATTTACTCAGTTTGGAGAAACACATGAGTGTCCGATTCCCATCTTCTTAATAATTGTTCAAAATTTAAAACTTTGCATTCATATGATTATCTGATTTAATCATTCTGATTACGATAGTAAAAATATCCACGCAAAAATAAATCCTTTGAGTTTAATGTTTAGAAAATAAAGTAAATTAATAAGTATGCAGAGTGAGTGATATAATTAGCCAAACGAAACTGAGTGAGGGAAACATTTGTCCTACCTCCTACCGTTTATAAATTCTGGCGGATAAGATGTTTGTTATTTTGAAAAACTTCAATTTAAAACTTTACTGATAAATCTACGCAATATTTTAAAATCTACACTGTAAAATAAGCACATATTTTGAAATAACAGAAAAATTCATAACAAAGGACCCAATAAAGATTCAATGTTTTAAAATCCATCAACCGCCAATGCCTTGGCTAAATGTAACAACGAATTGTTGACGAACCATTCTAACTATATATGTAAAATTCATCAAAAGCTTTTATATTTCCCCAGCCTTTGAATGAACAACAATAAGCTATATTTATATTCTAGTTTAGAAGAAATTTTGACTTTCGTTAGCTATTGGAAGGTGAAAACTGAAATTGACCATTTTCGAAACAGACATTCATTGAAAAGTCCAAATGTGAAAGGTTTGGTAGATGAATGGAATGTATCCATATTTGTTAATATGGACTCTTTCGGATATGAATATGCTTGTCGTCTTGTTTCGATTGTGTTTATCTTCTATATCTTCTATACTTATAATAAAGCTCAATGTGTGTGTGCGTGTGTGTGTGTGTGTGTTGGCGCTCTACAGGCCAGACCGTTGGACCTACAGCTACCAAATTTGGTACATGTATACCTTGGAGGTCGGGAATGTGCACCTCGGAGCCCTTTTTTCGAATTTTTAATTAGAATTTGAATTAATTAAAATTTAAGCGAAATTTCGACGTTTTTCCGCTATAACTTCCGAAAATATTATCGGATAAACATGATTTTAACATCAATTTAAAGATAAAAAAATTAGCTTTCTAATAGTATCAGTATTTTAACATTTAACTTAAGCTTCTATTTGTAATGAATTTTTAAAGAAGCATTTCAACTATATTTTTCAACAATATATTTCGGACAAAACAATAAAATTTAATCTGCAGGAGCACGTTACGAGTGGAAGGGGAAAAATTATCTTTTATCAGTAGGTTGCCATCAGATAGATAAAAACTCAAATTAAAAAAAATAATTATTGCAAATTAAACATTTAAAAATGCAATTTTCAGCACGTGTCTGCATGAAATGAAATAAATATGAAATATGTTTTTTCTTTTTTTAAAAAAAGAAAATGCAAAGAATTTTTTGTGACTTTTACAATATTATTAATTAAATAAATCAGCTTTGTTTAATAATAGAAATACATCTATAAAAAAGTCTAAATGAAGTAAATAGCTGCATAGTATGTAGCACGAGTCTATAAATGCTTTAAAAAATGAAGAATATTTAGCTTTTAATTAAAAAGAGATGAACTTGTGATATCAGTGTTTTAATGTATAACCCAAGCTTCTATTTTTAACGAATTTTTAAAGAAATATTTTAACCATGTTTTTTTGAGCATGTGACTGGATAAAATAAAATAAAACAATGCCGGAAGTTCAAATAAAAAACAACAACTATCATCACAAATCAAATCTAAAGAAATACAACTTTCAGCATGTGACTGGATAAAATAGCATAAATATAAAATGAGATATCTTCTAAAAAAATAAATGCAAGGCAATGGATTCTACGATCTTTTGCAATAGATATATAATTAATTCCATAAATTATCTTTATTTACAGTAAACCTGGTTGAATTTAGACAGGATATGCATTGAAATCCCGACTTAATGGCATATTTCTATAATCGTTTGTAATATCTGTATCATTAATTCAATAATTTTTCCCCTTTTTTGCTTTCTTTAAAAAACATATTTAACATTTTGGCAACATCACCGAAAAAAACATTTTTAATATTTTGGAAGCATAATCGATAAATTGTTAGAGCATTAAACTCAAAAAGTTTTTTCGAATAAAGTTACCGACTCTTTAACTACTAATAACTGAATCTTTTAACTTTAACTATTTCTTAAATTTTGGCTAATGAATATGTGATTTAATTGAAAATTTTAGAACGCATTACTCATGGCGAACCAGCTGGTCGCCAAAGGCGGCTAGTAATTTAATAAAAATGGTACTCTCTTATTCGACTTTAAAATTTGAAGTGTGTCTAAAACAGTAGGCTGTTTACATTTGTCTATGACAAATGCTGATTTCAGTAACATATTGCGAACAAAAAACTAAATTTTTCCTGATAAAATAATAATGATACAGTTTATTTTAAGCTGATTTAAAAGCTGGTTGACTCAAAAAATGTTTGGAAAATTTAACATTGTAGCTAGAACGGTATTTGCACTATTCAACTTTAAAGAGTTTGGTAATAATTAGATTTTGCATTTTCCAAAAGTTTCGGCGCTTTTAGCTCAGCGTTGAATCTATGCATTCTAATAAAAATGGTATAATCTTATTTAACTTTTCGTCTTCTTTTAAAATATGGGATTTTTATGTGTATTAATAATAACAAATTTTTATTAGAATCTCTCTATATTGATATCAAAATCATTTTATTCGCCATTATTTGCAAGTGGTAAGAGATAGATCAAAGTCGCCTATTTTAATGTAATATGCGTGGGTTATTTATCCCTCTCTTTCGTTCGACAGATCAATTTGAATTCACTCTATTGTTTGAAGCGTCCTAAGCTCTGATTTCAGATAGAAAAAATATGTAAGTGCACCCTTAACATGTTGAGCCCGGCCCCGGTCCTGGGGACCGGCAGAGAACTTTCCGTGTGGCTGGAGTCTGTCCCTGAGGACTGGCTCTGGAATTTGCATTTGGCTGGCGTTGGTCCGTGGGACCTACAGTATTAAAGTACTACAGGCTGAACGGAAAGGACAGCAAATTCGGCATCTGGTCCAACGTGTTGAAGACATCGAAAGAAACAAACGGAATTAAAATAAGTGATTAATAAAAAGATATTCCATACTTCAAGCAAATCGTGTATTATATTTTCTATGATATAAGCAATATCTCGTAATAATCTAGTGCGAAAATTGTAGTCTAATTGTGAGCCTAGTTTAGCATACAAATAACTATTATAAAGTAGCTGTCTCAGCCACTCGTTGCGATTAGTCTGATTAAAGGGAAAAAGAGAAAAGGCATGTTTCTAATACGTTTAATTTTACGAATGCTTGAGGATATATATTTTTATTACCCCATTTTGCAAATATAAAACCTGCTTTGCTGATTCTAGTACAAGTAAAATATAATTGTCCATGTGAAAAAGAATCCATATCTATATCTTAACCATACTATTCTTAAGATGTACTGATGGTAATTGCAAATTCCAATCGAATTGGGAATTGCAATCCCTTAAATTTATATGGCATATTCATTAATATCATAGGAATGCAAAACTTTTCAACTTTAAGATTTCCTGTCAAGAGGGTTACTTCTGCAGATTCTTTGGAAGTGTTACACATGTTGATTCCAATGAATTACTTGTTCAATGCCCATTTAAAAACGGAATGAGTTCATCCATCTTGAAGTAATGTTACAAATATTCTGATCATGTTATTCCGCAACTAAGTGAGTAGCTGTCAGAATCAATCTTATTAAAAACGTTTTACCAGTTCCTCCTGGATCTTCCAAGAAGATTTCTCCAGCTCTATTATTGACTGTTTGCATTATTTTAAATAAGAGTCTATTTGCACTAGAGTTACTTTAAGAATATTTTACTACGCATACGACAAAAAGCAATTCGTCTTGTAATTTTTTTCAGACGTAATTCTACTTTGAAAGCAACAGTAGCAGATCTATTCGGTGATGATATTTGATTGAGAACTTTGATCGATATTTTTAAGTGCAAATCTTCTAGCATTATCAACGGCTTCGTTAAAGATTTCTGCTCGGAAATTTATGTTTATATTTGTTTAGTTTAGTTACATTAACATCCCATTGTAAACCAACACTATGGCTATTTTGGGGACGGACCACGTCCTTTTTAACCAAATTAGATCTATGTTATACGGGTCAAATGTATATACAAATTGAAAAATATCATTATGAGTAAAGTAGCATTAAATACTATTAATTAATACTATTTTATTGTAACTTGAAAATACAAAATACTAAACAAACAAAGTATAATTAACTAACTTTTTTATATAAATTGAAATATTTTCATGCAACTTCTAATGCGAATGATGAAACTTTTTTTTTGTTGAAGAATGTCTTTATAGTTGGGATCAAAATTTGTTACACCAATCATAAGCAATGACTGCAAATGATCATGAGATAAATTTGCTCTATATTTTGATTTGAGATACTTCATTCGAGAAAAAGTTTGTTTGCACACGTAAGTAGTCCCAAACATTGAAATGAATTTACGAGCAAATTCCTTCAAATTTGGAAACTCTTTTGAATCCAAATATTTATAAAAATCTATTAAGCTTGCTTCCTTGTATTTGTCCTTGATTTGTTCGTTTGCTTGAAGATGAATAATTTCTATTTGAAGCTGGCTTGAAATTTCAGCAACGTTGCAATTAAATGGATTTTGGAACAGCCGAATTTCTTTTGAATTCATGTCCAAATCAGAAAATCGCTTTTGAAATTTTTATTTAAAATCGGTGATGATCTTTACTGCAAATGCAATTGGAAATTGTTCTTCAGTTTTTTTATTAAATTCGTCACAGCACGGAAAATGCGTAAAATTACATTCAGTCACTTGACTTTCGAATAATTGTAGTTTTTTTCGAAATGCTTTAATTTGAGAGTATAAATCGCAAATTAAATTTTTTTTCCCTTGGAACTTTAAGTTTAAGGTATTTACGTGTGTCACAACATCTGTAAAAAAAGCCAACTTCCAGAGCTATGCAGCATCCGATGAAAGTGATTTAGGATAAGACTTTGCTTATCGTCAAAATTCACATGCGTATAAAATTTCTTTTATGTTTGAGTTACCGAAATATATTTTTTTATTTAGTCTTATAGCTTAACAGCGTGATAGACATTTGTGTTTGGTCAAATACAACAACTCCGTTTTGTTGGCCACGTAGTTTTTCGATATATCTTTATGAAAATGAAAAGGTTTGGGCGAAAACATCATTATGTTTTAAAACCCTCCGCGGGCCGGATAAAATCACTTGGCGGGCCGGGTTTGGCCCGCGGGCCGTAGTTTGGCCACCTCTGGTCTAATGGAGTTAACGTGCAACAGACCCCCTTACACAGCGGTTCTTTGGTGGAATCGGGTCTCGAACCTGAAACCCAACGGCTCACAAACCCAGACCTTACCACCTGGCCACCTATATGCTTATATTTGAATTTTCCTTGCATAACAGACTTAAAATAATAATAACCAAATATGATAGTTATTATCTATTAGGGAAATCGGTATGGCAAAGAAATTTCTGTGTATAGCCATTGGTCATAATCTTACTGGTGTAACAACCATGAGTGATTTATATTTCACCAGTAACTGTTGTAGATGGGATGCAGGCTATCAACACGATTGCAAGAAATGCACAAGTGTTTGAGGCGATATTGATACGTACATCTCAGTGTCGGTAATTCACCATTAACTTAAATGTTTGACATATACAGCAACGCCTTTGACAATTCTCAGTAGCTAAAAAGAGGTTGGACTGGGATCATTTAGCAAGAACCTGGGAGGAAAGAAGTATTCATCTTGATTAGGATGCTTGATGTATTCTGCCCCTCACAATTTCTTTGAATATGCCAGATTCTCTGTCTCCTCTCTCTCTTCATATTTCAAAAGATTTTCTTGTCACATTCTGTGTGTAATATTTAGGTAATTCCTAATTCAGTAGTGTTTTTTCAAATGTGCCATTTTAATATAATGCGATTATATTCGGTCATGGCAAAGAAATGTCTGTATGTTGTTGTTTCTAATAGAAACTTGTCATTGACAAGCCCACCACCTAAATAATTTTTTAACGTCTCTTGTTTTTTAATAGCACCATCTATGGTAAATAACACTAGTTACCAACTCCGCCCCTTTTTCGGTGTGGACTTAATGAATATATTTCATTCACTCATCTACAAATCGTAATTTAGCCCTGGATCAGAAAAATATCACCTCTGAACCAGTACCTCCAGTGGTATTACTCTCGACAAGGAAAACTCTGTGACCATGACAAGTTTATATGTGAGCCAGTCATCACACACACGAAGGTCTTCTGTGATGGAGTTCGAACTCGCAACCCAAGGGATGTGAATCCAACGATCTGCCAATGAGGCTACCTCGGTCCAGAAAACAATTGTTGTTGCAGTCGGTAAATTCAGGACCTTTTTTGCAAATTTGCAATTGTAAATTAAACGCATTGTCCAATTTTTTTGCTGTATTGCTAAGTAACCAACAATTGGACTTCCTTCAAGAATGATTAATGAAAAATTCATCTTGAAATATATTTATTTACTTATATATATTCCAACCTGATAGTATGCGATTTTATATGTATGACCCCATTTTTATCATTTCTTTATGTTTGTATGCCCAAAGCGTTGTCATGTTGTCGAATTTATATTATATGTATTTGACCGATTTAAACGAATAAGTATTCTTTGTTTCAGTGGACTTTATTTATCTTTTACAGCAAAGGCGGATATCGAACAACCCTTCGGCTATCTACTACTCCGATATCACCGCTTCGAATTCATATTGTTTTCAACGATATTGGATACTAAGCTTTGGGGATATCACTTACAGCCTTTTTCGTCTATCATGCTAGGTGAATTTGGATTCAATAAGTCGCAAAGTGCATATTTATTTTTTGTCACAATATCATGTGGAAACTCTATTTAACAATGCATTCGAAAATAGTGAAACGTAATCGTAAGGCATGGAAAGTTGGAATTCATAAATGGATCGTAAATTGTAAGAATTGAATTGGAACGATAAAACGTGTGTAGAGCTACATCCAGTAGACAGCATTGTTTCTTTAAAAGTATGCTTTTATCTGTAAAATATATATCTATGTAACAAGTATATAAAAACATGCAAGTATTCAAATAAAATGTTATGTAAAACTTTCAAACAATAGGTGAATCAGTGTCTTTCATGTTCTGTGTTTATTATTAATTTTGTTATGAATTTGTAATATTTTTTATTGGGTAGCTATTTTCATGTTAATGAAAAAGATTTACAAATATTATAATGGAAAATGAATGTAAGCCAGATCAATGACTCCAAGCTTTGAAACTGGTATCAAAATTGGAGGTTTTCGAAAATGCAAGAACTATGACGTTATCTATTCTACTTTGACTTACTGTGCTCTATATTAAAATAAAAAACCTAGTATTAACTCTTAACACTGTCACGACTCCTCTGAGCCATCATTAAAGACGGTGAATCATTTTGACGCTTTATTTATTTTTTAATTTCAATACAAAAGCCCTTGTATTAAGTACATAGTTATGCATCTAACTATTTTTCGCAGTGCGTAGGGTTAAAGGACGGAGGAAACTTAATACAAGTTGAAGCCCAAATAATTGATTGAATCCTTTCTTTCGAAGATTATCGCTTATCATTTTCTCTAGATGTAATCTGAGCTCTATTACATTGCTATTTAATTGGCTATTTATTGCCTGAGTGTCTTGTTTATTTATAAGAATGCTATCCTTGTGTATGATTCTGATATATTTTACTATTACTATTAGAATTATTTTTATAAATATAAGTTTTGAAAAAACAAGAAATGCAATGAGATTTTTAAAAAATTATTTCCATTCATGTTTTAATATTATTAATACAAAATTCACAGATTAAATATATGAGAAAGAAAAGTTAATCCATATATGGAGTTCTTTCAGTGTAGTTCTAGCTTAATATGTTTAATTAATTGTGTTCATGATTTTGTAAATACATTCCAAATACTGATTGTTAATGATGAATAAAAGTGATTTTTGTAAATATAATTTATATTTATTTTCTTGTAAGTTTTAACAATAATGGAAATCGAAAGCCCCCCTCCCCCTCCAAAAAAAGCCTTCATCGAATTTTATAAGTATAATAAACAAATAATTTAAGAATATTTCAGTCCTGAAGGAATTTTATCCACATATTCTCAAGAAATGCATTCCAACCATTCACACTCAGGAATAATTCTCATTTTCTATTATTCATTGAGAAAAGCAACATGAACATTCCCCCAAAACTACAGTTTTCATCTGATGAATTTGAAGCGAAAAGTTTACATTGGATAAGATCGCAGTAACTAATTCTCCAGCTTCAATGCTATCAACTTTGTAAGAACAACAGTTTTGGTTCATTAATTAAATGTCCTTCTGTTTTCATCTGAGATGGCTTGGGACAGGAATTTTAATTATCTAGCGGTGTATGTCCCCATTCTTCTGTAGTGGAAAGTTGATTAATCTCAGCCATCTTCGAGCATGCATGCAGACAATAAATTCGACGAAACTTCATGTGCAAATTGCATACTTATCATCTAGGGACTCAAATTGCATTTTGGTAACCATCCACTAGTTTGAATTCTTAAAGCTTATCAAGTGGCAGGGAACATTATACGGTGGCTACTAATGAGTTGAGGACCATCTCGGCAATAATTGATTATTGGGAATCTTCAGCAGGAATCTGCCAAGAATAAGTGATTCATTCATTAAAGATGAGGTTGCATTCAAAGCTGTCTTACTGCTTCAAGGACATTGGATCGGAGTAATTTGGCGCCAATTCAAAACTGTGAATAAAAGTTAAAATGCCTTTGACTCAATGAAATCATCTTGAAATTTTGTATGTTCGCAATAACTATTTGCAAGATTATTAAATTTCACAAATAATATAAATAATTTAGCAACATAAATAAAGTAATAAACCTCGAAATCCCTTTCCAAACTACCCCTTTATTGGTTGCATGTATTATTACTCATAAAAATTAAATTAAAAAATTAAATTAAATGAGTTATTCTGTATATTTCTTTAATGCAATAATTCACTAAATATTAAAATTAATATGGTAAATATAAATACCATAAATCATATTAATATTTTATTTTCCTAACAATTTTAAATTTTGAGCAATCTTAAATCAAATTTGGGCAGTCATACTAATATGATTATGAAAATTGAAATCATGCCATTATGGAAGCCTTAAAATTTTCTGCTCATCATACTAAACATCTCAAATTTTATGTCAGCTCACGAAACACTTAAATTGTATCTGAATTGATAAATCTTCTATAAATACAAACATTATTTTGCTGAAGCTGAAATTTTTTTAAAAATTTGAGTACAGAAAACGGAATATTTTAGCAATGAAATCCTATATGTTTTATGAAATACAGATTTTCAGCGTGAATGTAGCATTTTCATGAATCTACCATGCGATTATATTCAGAAAAATAGGTATCCGAAATACGATTATAACAAAACTTTGGCAGAAAGTTGGAGCTGTTTTCAACATATTACTTACCTAGTTTCATTAAGTCATTGATTTTTTGAGTTATTTCATTTACATTCATGTCAAAATATGCAGACCAACTAACCATGAGTCTTTTGACATCTGAATTCAGAATTTGATCAGGATATACTTTTTTTAGATGGTAAATCTCTGTACTAAATTTTACATACATTGTTTTATGGTTTTTGATATCATCAATTTGTCAGTTGTAATGGAAGAGCCAGACAAACAAATTTTTTTAATGGGTTAGTTAAAAATTTGATAGAAATCTAGAAATTTGATCGAATGTTTATTTTCCGAATTTTATCTGCCTAAATTAGAGTTTTTATCTATTTCACATGGAATGTTAAATATCCTACATATGGAAAGTCTTTAAAATCTCTCCCTCTCTCCCACAAATCTTTTATTTTTGAGGATTACAAATATTTTGAGAAAATGAAATTATCCTTATATCAATATAGTTCTTAAAGTTATATGTGTTCACAATGTAAACAGTATTATTGTATTTAAAATGCTCAAATTTTTTAACAAACTTTAATAACTTATATAATTTTCTTTAATGAACTCTCTATAGTAGTATTAAAAGACAAAATCTGGTATATAATTATAACATTTGGTATCAGCGTATAACTACATATTTCATCACTATTGAAATTATCTTGTGTTATATATGTAGTATCTGACTTAATATTTCTGTCTGTATATAGTTTGACCGACTATACTTGTTTGAATAACTTTACAAAATGTAAAGCTTCCTAATTACAAATTTTTATTTAAAAAAAGATTTGAAAACGCAAATCGATACCTTGTTTAATATTGAAATAAAATTATTTTTGTAGTTTTAGATTACGTCTATCAATAAA
Organism: Argiope trifasciata; assembly: GCA_026543055.1. NCBI lineage: Eukaryota > Metazoa > Arthropoda > Arachnida > Araneae > Araneidae > Argiope > Argiope trifasciata. The sequence goes on from JAPMOQ010044283.1 coordinate 201,988, forward strand.
CCAATTAGCCCATTGCGAAGACCGTCCATGATTTGAATATTTTTTTTTCTTTTTCAAAATCACTGTTTATAAATATGGCCCTGTCTTTTCAGACGTAACAACATCCTTAACTCTTGCAAAATGTCAAGAAACTATGCTTTCTAGGTTGCATTTTTAAATTTAATTAAGTTAGAATTCTAATTACTGATTAACTTTACTCTGATTACTTTTTATTTTACTTAAGGTGAACAATATTATCAACTAATAGTAAAAGTCTTGGAAATGTTCACTAAATATATAAGGTTTGTGGGTGTATTTTTTAAAATCAAAAGGCCTAGCATAAGCATATAACCCAAAGGAACATAAATTTCAATTCCAAAATATAATTACTTAGAACGAAAATAATTACACGAATAGAAATAACTGTTAATTCGTTTCTAAAATAATTATATATATATATTTTCCCCTAGAATCTTATCATCTCATAAATTGAAATATTATAGAAATAGAATTTCATATCTTAAAATGTTTGACGATACATTCCTAAGTTTACCTGGAGCGTGAAATTGCAACTCTGAAAACTGAATTTGCTTTTTTTCGATCAAAATATAGGCGGAAACTTCCAATTCCCCCAGGACAAAAATGATACGAAAAAGTTCGGCGTCTGGAGATTGATACCAGTAAATATAATTCTCGATCTCATTAGGTGAAACTCCTAACTATCACGAGAAATAGTTATACTTTTGTATTTGAAAAGGTACGGTTAAGCCTCATAGTGAGCACATTTACGAAGAGAATACAAAGACTTAATAATTGAAATAATTGGTGTGGAATATATTTATATGTATATACTTTCGAAATATTAAAATAGAATTCTATCATTTTTTCATTTATTTATAGATATTTTGTATGTATTCAAATTTAAATAATACAACCGGTTTATACAATTTCACAGATGAAAAAAATTCTTACAACAGACATCTAATTGTCAAAAGCATATGATAAACCCCCGTGTTCTGTTTTAGCGCTGTCTTTATCAATTAAAAGGCAAATCAAAGAGAAATTATCCTTTTAACTTTCGATTCAATAGTGCAGCTCTATTGAAAAGCGAAATAACAAAAATTCGTCATGAGATTTTAAACTGATTTTATACTTTCCTACATAAAGATTTTCAATACACTAATGTACATATCGAAACATGTTGCACATTATGTATGCAATATGAGTAGATTGAAGTATCCTGTTTTATTAAGAAATATATATAAATAATTTAAGCAAAAACCAATGATAAAAAAGAAAAAAATGGGAGCATTTAAAATAGATGTTTTAAAAATAAAACAGCAAAACTAATTTCTTTAAAAAACACAAATTTCAATTTCAAAATTTAATATCGAAATTAATTATGTATATACGTTGAAATTAATTACTTTTCTCATAATTTTAACCAGTTTCAGGTATTGTCAATATCTCACCTTTCTATTAATTAAAGTGTGTTCACGATATGCAAGATTAATGAAATTCGAAAGTAAATTCTGGGCCAATTATAATCAGTACCTTATTGCCTTATCAGTACCTTATACCTTATTGCCACGTCAGTTTATTACCTATTTCCTTGACCAAGAGCTGAATTTTCAAATAGGCAAAGTAAGCAACTATCTAGAAGCTACAAGTCGTATAGATAATCTGACGATATTGTCAGGATAATCAAATCTTTAATTTTATTGGCATGAATCATATACGAGGGGTGATCGAAAAAAAGGTTTCAAGGCAAAAGAAAAATGCTGTATTGACAATAGACACAAGATACAAATGTGACAGTCCCTTCTCTAGATAATCACCAAACCTGTTGAGGCATTTATCGTACAGATGGACCAATTGTTTAAACCATCTTGGTACTAATCAAGTCAATGGGTATTGAATCAGTTCTCGACACTTATTTGTACCTTTGTCTGATATGAACTTTGTTTCGGATAAATATGCCTTCAATGCTGGGAAAAGGAAATAATCACTGGGAGCAAGCCTAATCGGGGTTGTTGGTTTTTTGGGGAGCAAAAGGTCCTAGAGCTGCCACCTAAACGTTTCCCCCAATATCCCTTCCCGTTTCAAAAGAACAATACCATTTTGCCATATGTTGTCTACTCACTGCTTTGTCCCCACTTACACTTCAACGATTAGTCTGTGAATGTCTTATGGGGACAAATTCTTGACCTACCAAAATCGGACGACTCGAACTCTATGCGAGATCCCTTCTCTTGACGTTTTACCATTATTGTCGCTGTTTTAGGTCTCAGCATTAACATTATCTGCTCGAAATAACAGTTTAGACAATTAGCGGGACCTGTCTTCCCTCCTGGTAAGAGTCCACCCCCCCACAATTTTTACTTGCCAAATACTGCTGCTTGTAAACTTTTTTTTTATTACCCCTTGTACTTGAGCCTATTCTACTCAAAATTTATTATTATTTTGATTTTCAAACATAATGCTCAAAATTTGTCTCGCATTTGAATTCGCTTTCAGACCACTGCGATTGTTTACTTATTTTTCTTTTAATTTTGTGGATTAATTTTCTACCAGCGGGTGACCGAGCTCCGCTCGGAGAAAACAGGTATCGAAGCTAACTTGAAGATTTAAATTTTCAATTGTGATTTATCAAAACAATACATGCCATAAGAAAATTTGTGTAATCATTGATGAAAAGATAACCGGTTAAAGTGCACTATTGTAAACTATTCTAAACAAAGTTAGAGTTTGGAAAGGGAACTATTCTATACAAAGGTAAAGTAAAGGTAAAGATTGAAGTGTGTTGAAGTTCAATATTTTTGACAAATTTATTTAGAAAAACCAAACATATATACATACATAAGAAACTTATTATAAACCTATAACAGCATAAACATAAAACTTTATTAGTTCGCCATATTGGCTATAGATGGCAGCACGTTACCACTTGAAAATTTAAGTAGCCATTATGGCGAACTAATAAAGTTTGAAAATATCCTATCTGTAACTCCGAACTGCTCGATCGTAGCGCTTCAAAACCGGCACCAATCGATTCCTCGTGGCCAAAAACCCAAACCCCCAAGTTTACCGGAATTTATTAATTCTGGGGCGATTTTCGACTTGGCAACCATTCCTCGTATTATAGTATCAGATTAAACAGCTCTCGTAAGCTTTGAGTGGAGATTTTGGAATGTTTTAAAGGATTAAGAACTTTTTCGTTTAAAATTATTTTTAAGTTTTTAATAAAGGGTATATCTAAACAAATTCTTTTAAAAGGATCCATATTGAAATATTTTCAATTAGATCTTTATAATATATCTTGTTAAATTATTTACATGGATGTTAAATTAAAATTATTTAGAAATTTCAGATTTTCGATTTTAGTTGGAAGAAGAAGGAAGACCAGAAGAAGATGTGATGGTAACAGTCACACAGAACTGAATCCGTCCTGATCTCGATTCACTGATACTGTGAACATCATTCCAAGTTTTATTTTATTAGCCATTCAATCAAGGTCAGGCTCGAAGTGGTTATGCCAAAGTAATGAGTCCCTAGTTTCAATAACAAATAGTAAATATTTTATATATTTCATATTCTTCTCAGTATGTTAAAAACTACTCAACAGAGAAAGTAGAAGCAATATAACTACTTGAAAAAGCAAGTCTTAAAAGCAATAAAATCAAAAGAAATACAATACTTTTTTATAAAAGAATGAAATTAAATGGCAAATTTTAACTCATAATATTTATAATTGACAATTTAATTGTTAATATTCTTTGAGAATTAAGATATTAAAAAATATCTGGAGAGTGAATAAATTTAACTTTTAAAATTGCACAGAGGAAATTATAGAAAATCGATTGAATCTATTATGAATAAATAATGAAAGCTCTAAGTATTTAATGTGCTTATACCAGAAACTTTTACTTAATTATACAACCTTATTAAATATTCGCCATGAGAAAAAATGTAGTGTAAATATAAAAAATTATAAAACACAATAAAAAAATGTCATTAAATATTAAATATTAATGTGAGAAACTAAAATATGTCTACACCTCTAAGTGGTCCTTATAATGCGAGTTAATGTGTTGATTATACTATTAATGAAAGATTATTAGTTACTATTTAAAAATCGTTTGCTAACCAGACAAAATTTCTATGCATTAATTTTTTACACAAAATTTAATATCTCCATTTTGCCATGACTATGTAAGTAAAATATGTATATAATGGTATATTTACGAATTAATAATCATTATATTTTCCATCAAAATAATATCAAGGTTTGATTATTTACCCGTTGCAAAGCTAAGTTACTGATACAATTACTTAACAAGAATTTTACTAAAGCATCTATTAACTGGTAGTTGAAAATCTATCAGAATCAATGAATATAACAAGAATAAGAAATAACATGTTTCAGACGCTCTTAAATAATTTTAAATGCATTGTAATCCACATAATCAAAATCCCTTTCTTAACTTTTTTTTTATTTTCCAAGATTCAGGTTAATTGTAAAAAAGGACAGCAATAGTTTTTATAGGCTATTATGATAATGCCAGTTAGACTTGTCATTTGCTATTGTGGAAACTAAAGCAAGCAAGAGAAAGAAAAAAATATCATAAAAAAGTAAAATTTACTATCTCAAATTTAAAGTTATCATTTAAGAACATTATTATTTTTAAATCATTAGTTAACTTAATTAATTTAAGTCATTAACCAGTTTAAAACGGTTTGAGAGAATCGCGAAACTTCTCTATCATTCTCTATACCCCCTTCTCTCTATATATATTGATAATTTTGTTTAACTTTTCGTAGCTGGTAAAACAATTTTTGTAGCTCGACCAATTTTGAGATGAAAAAAAAATCGTTTTCTAAATATAATCTGATAATTTTGGGATTGTTTCTAACCGGTTTAAACTGGTTAATGACATAAATTAATTAATAAAATTCGTAAGAATTCAGAGAATCTATAATTTGGAAATCAAGTTACAATTTTAGCTGGCGATAAATAGCCAAATGTGACAATCTTCTGAATTATTTTCTAATAACCCTATTTTAATTAGTTTAAATCATCCCTGAACCAACAATCTTCATCGATTTAAAAACAATACTTTAAATTGTTTAACCTATTTTTAAATAAACGTTGCACAAGTTATGTTGTAATAAGAGAAATTTAAGAGAAATAACGTTGCAAAAGTTAGAGACAAACTACAACAGCAGACGATAGCTGGTTCAAAAAGCTATACAGTGAAACCCGACTTGAAAATAAAACTACATTAACAGACGATAGATATTCCAAATACTATACCGTGAAGGCCGACTATAAATAAAAAAGGATAAATCGATAGTTTTTTGACAACGTATTTTGAGGCTTCTACAATGTGTTGCCTTCTCATTTTGAGGCTCCAAAAACCTCAAGCGAAAACAACAACATGTTCTCACGTGATAAAAATAATAATTTTCTTAGAATCCTAATTACAAAAAACTTAGTCCAGAGACGCACATAATTGGGTAAGTGACTCTCTCTGTGTATGTAACGAAGTACATTAAAGTCACGATTCTTCTTATAAATTTTATGCCACGCAGAAATTTCAGGAAACCTTTACTTTTTCTGGGAGTTTAACTTTTATTTCACTGCTGGAATTTGTAAAACGAAAAAATAATTTAAAAAGGAACTGTTTGTGAAATCAACGGATGAGATTGCAAAAAATACAAGTCAATAAGCATCAATCATTCTTGAAGTTCAGAATGAGGGCAATTTCAAAACTTGGAGGTAAAAAATGGGATTTTCGAAGGAAAATGTTTCGGAGAGTCTGACAGAATTTTGAATTTGACATAAAATTTATTTTGTTAGTCTGAAGTTTTCTGTAAACTTTACATTTCGTTTTATTTTTAAAAAAACACCTGAAAATTTTTCATTAATGTATTGTAATAATTTTAAACCCAGTCAAGAATTTAAGAGAAATAGGAATTTTCCTATTATGGGTAAAATTTTAAATAGTGAATATATGTGGAAATCACGTTTATTGCCAAAAATGATAAGATAGAGTTATCCTGTAATTAAAAATTCCATTTGTATGAGTTTATTTACTTTGGTTTTTTTATAAATTTATATAAGAATAAAATAGCCAAAGAAGTGATATTTCATTTTTAATATTTCCTTATAAATCAAAATAGCTACCAATCATTGCGGCTCAGTCAGCTGAACATCCCGTTTAAGATTGGTTGATCAGTGGTTCGAATCCTAGCTAGTATGTTTCAACCAAGGCCTTCAATTCTTTTAATTTAAATTTTTTTACATTTTTATCTAAGATGTGGAAGGTTCTAGATTTTTCTTAAATATCCAGAAATGGTCTCTAGAGCATTCTATGTATATATAAAAGCTAGTATAATCAGTAATGGGCAAAGTCTCGGTCTCGTGCTGAGTCTTGGACTCGGTCTCGGTAAATCGAAGATCTTCACATCTTCGTGACAATATTAATAAAAAAAAAGATTTCTTTATCAGTAAAAATTTTACTTTTATGATTCATAGTTTTTCAAATTTTATATTACCCTTATTCCCTAAAATGTAAATCTAATCTATTTACTGCCCAGGTCAGAACAGAAAAGAGAGAGAGACAGAATTCGTAAGACTCATTGGGATCTTCCTTCTAAATATCTTTCGGAACAAGATACGGAATCTTCTAGAACAATTGCCTGATCTCGGGTCCTAATAGAGATATAAGAATTCAACAATCCACCGTATTTTATGGTCACAATTCTTGCTCCTAAATTCTCCAAGTAATAGCCTTCCGGAAATTGTTGATATGGTATTTATCGAAAGATCGGTAACATTCTCTTAATATGAAAGATACTGAGCAGGAGGAACTAAAGAATATATTGTTTTAGTTTTTCGGGAATAATTTAGTTAATCTTTTAGCTTATTTAAATATTTTTACACCGATGGTGCTATCAGTGATGATTTTGAGAAAAAAATATTTCAAGATTTCTTGTATAGTAACAGCTATAAATTAAAGACTACATAATGAAACATTAAATTAAAAAATGCTTTTCATTACGCTACGTTTTAAAAGCTTTTCATAGTATTTACTAATTACTGTTATTTGAGACAGTCATACCCCATAAAGAAGACTTTCTGCGTAACAGTAACACTTTTCCAGGTTGAAAAATAAATTCGTACATAAATTTAAACATTTTCTAAAATCTTCTAGTATGGGTTTCTAAAATCATATTTTTCTTTCAATACTCTTTTCCATTTATAATATACATTAGAATACCGGAAAAAATGTAAATTTAACATACAATAGATATGTTAGAAAAAAGAAACTACGTAATTTCAAAAAAAAAATATTGGAACGGTTTATGTATAGGCCATAGTTAATTAAAAAGGATATTAAATGGATTAATTAAAAACTTGTCAGTACTTCCTCTCAAGAATTAACTTCATTAATTTTATGGCAGTCTTTACTTTGAACAGACCTTCATTAATTACGAATTTTCGTTGGCGTCATTTACCTTTAACGAATATTTTCATGTGGACATGTGATAATAAAATGCATTAAATGTTATTTCATTAAATGATATGCAGTTTTGCAACCCTTCCATTTGTGAGTTACTATTTATTTTTCGGTAAGAAATACAATTCCACGCTTTCCATAAAATTACAATTTCCATCTGTAAGTTTCTACAGAGCTCAATTAAAGTGAGAAAGATTGTAATAATTAATTCCCAAACCGCTATATTAATAATTTTGTCATAACAGGGTCCAGTTCGTTAATTAAGTGTTCTTCTCTTTTCACTTTTAAGTGGTGAGATTTTGGAATTTTAATTATCTTGCATCGCACATTTTACTTCTATAGTAGCAGAGTAGTTAATTAATCTCACCCACTTTCAAGAATGTAAGCACATAATAAATTAACAGGAATATAACATGTGAATTGCATATTTACAGACAGAAATTCGAGTTGTGTTTTGTGAATATGCATCAGTTCGAAGCACTTCAAGATAACATTTTTATTAAATAATTGGACATTACGTAAGACGAATTCCAATCAATTGGACACTATTTGCGTCTACAAGAAGTCTTCGACAAACTCTGATTAGAATAGGTTTTTATTTCTATGAATGGAGTTTATATACCTTTTCACTCAATACGTTGCCAAATTTTGAGAAATTAGTTCGCATCGGCCAATTCACTCGAGTAAAATTATTCTTAAGAATGGTTGATTAAATTTGATAAAATATAATTAACTGATAATATTGAATGTTAATTTCATGGCTGTTGGCTATCTGAGCTTGAATAATTTAAAAATATTTACACATATAGAGAATTTGGGGAATTCTTAGTAAATGTTCTAACAGAATATAAATGTTTATAATTAATTTAATTGAATTCATTGACTAAATCAGATTTACATTATTAAGGTAATGGCAGAATAAATTATCCCAAACTGACGAATTTTTGTCCTTGAATCATACAAAAATTGTAAACAAAATGTGTTAATAGGATTCTAACTAATTGTAAAATACTGAATATCAATAATTTTAGTAATTACATCTTAATGGTTTAATTAATAATTAAAATGGTTAACAATTAGTAAGAATTAAGGATTTAATCATCACATGAGTCCCTTTGCGCCTTAAAAATTTTAATAACATTTGATAGCATATTTTTTCTGAGTCACCTCCAAGTTCAATGACATCTATTTCAAAATTGCATCTCGAAATATCTTTTCTAAGCCTAAGCATTTTTCTCTCCACCGGGGCGGGTGTGTGTGTGTGTGTGGATGCATAACATTTTGACCACTACTTTTATCAAACTCAAATCTTGCTTATACCACTATTTTTATTTATTCATGTTGTGTATCTAATGTCGATTGAAACTAAAGTCGGTTAGATTAGAATTTGATCATGTCTGTGTGTTGGGCCAATTATCTACAACATTAACCAACTGATAGCAGTAACCAAATTGGCTAAACTTAATTATATTCTTATCAAATAGAAGGAACTGAAACACTTACAGCCAAGCTATCTACAATTTTTATTTCCAAAGTAAAAATTAAAAATGTTCTTTAATATTTGCCTTCCAATATTTAACGATTCTCTAATATATTATTCGAATTTGTAGAATTAAAAAAAATAATTATTGAGCAATTCTGCCTGCCAGTTTTCTAAATATCAAGTATTTGACTCAAAGTTTAATTCTTGATCTTCCTCATAAAATACACAGGAGTTTCCAAACTTCCACTAATAAAAAAAACTACAAAATATTGTGCTTTAGCATTGCATTGACTCATTTAATTTCAGCTTCTATACGATTACAAACTTCTTTTTTATCTTTAAGACTCAAATCAGTTCGTTTTAAAAAAAATCTAAATCCATCTTGCTATCAAAATTCAGTTGCAGGCGTCAATATTTTATGATCATGCAGCAGAATTCAAATAAGAATCAGAACCTTAACCTCCGGTTTATGTTGATCTAAATTGCTTTAGTGTTTTTAAAAAAGGAATTTATTCCATGAGAAACAAAACTGATATTTCCTTATAAAGGAAGTTGGAAATTTTACGACAACCAATCGTTAACACTGGTTGAAAATAAAATAAAAAAGATTAATACCTACTTCAAAATTGATAATATTAATGATCAAACCAAATGATTTTTTAATGTACATTTGAGTTTGGAATTCGATAACATAAAGGAAATGATAATACTAACCGCAATTGCAATAACGGTGTCCACTGTCATTATTAAAAAAAATAAACCATTTTAACGAAATTTGCAAATGTATGCATTCTTTTAATTAAAATTAATTCATTAAATTAAAGCATTCATTATTAAAATTTTGAAATAATATTTTTATGTAATTGATTTTTATAACAACAATGAAAAAAACTGTGGTTTCTTCAAAAATATTTCAATCATTATTTTGTTCAATGTTGCAATGAAGTCATTTCATTATTGCAATTCCAATCTTCATGTGTCATGTAAAAATTTACATTTGCGTTTTATCTTAATATGAGCTCTGTCGATATGCTTAGAAAATGTAACAATAATAAAAAAACGAATTAGACAACATAAGAGGCATGGTCGTAAAATATCTTATGTCTTCTTTATTTATACTTTATTTGAAGATTTTCGAATTCGGAAAAAAAAAAAAAATTCGATCGTTCTTGGTTGTTATTATCCAAAGATGGCACGCAAAAATGTTTCCCTGGTATTTACTAATTGGTCATGAGTTTCGAAAATCATTAATTAAGGATATTCGAAAAGATTTTTAACTTGTTACTTGCTTTTCATACGATTTTAACAAGTAAGTCAAAAATCTTTTCTTCATACATTTTTTAAATATCGTAATATATTCTTTTAGAAAAGAAGGTTTTTTCAATCCATTGAAGGAGTATACTTATTGAGAAACTTCCGAAAAAATATATCTCATCTACTGAATAATATAAATGAAATAAATTAAAAATTGCCTTTGTAATTTTTATTAGATTTATTTCTAATGTTAATAAAGATGAGCTATGCCAATGCAAACAAAACGAATTCTAAATAAATTATATAAAGTCTAATAACTAGTTAAATTATAAAACAGTTCATTAAAATAACATTAAAATTTTGTTACAAAATGTAATATATATGAGAAACGTATAGTATGAAAATAGGTGCATTAAGGGATGTTGATAATTG
>JAPMOQ010044283.1:217658-247703 GCA_026543055.1 Argiope trifasciata
GATAGTCTGTAAGGAAAGGCAGAAGCGCAATCGGTAAAATGCAAGGATTTCTGTATTTTTCACGTGAAATGGAAAGATGCGAGTTTAATTCTTGCTTCTTAAAATCAATAATTTTTGATAATTATTTAATATAAAGTAACCAAAAGAAAAATTTTTGTTTGTTGACCTAAATAAGAATTGAATGATTTTTTTTATATTACTTGTTTTATTCCATAATGATCGAAGAAGTAATTATTAATTAATATTTTGAACCTTTAAATAAACATACCCTGATAATAAAAATTTTATACTATCAATGATGATTAATTTAATGATAATTAATCAAAGACTGATAACCAAATATAAAATAATTTGATAATCATAGATAAGGCACACGGAAAAAAAAACCGCCCCTACAGAAACATTGTCGGGAACCGAGGTTGAGTTCTGAGGGCCATCATCGGCCTTGCTACAACCCTTCCATAAGGAAGCATGGTCCGTCGTCGATGGGAGGTAGAAACCTCTACTCTTTCGTATACCCTCAAGGTTAGCGAGAATCAACCACTATACCAGAAACTTCTTATACTCAATTACAAGGCCCTCCTCCACATCCCGAGGGACTGAATCAATTGATAATTAGACCCTCTTTACATTAAAAAACAAATAAGTAAGTCTTTGAGTTAGGCAAATTAGAATTTTTCATATTACATTATTTTTATCGACCTAAATACAGCTCATAATCGGAATATTTCTCTTTTATTAAAAACTATCACATATAGAATGGAAAATAAATTAATTTTCAATGATATTTTTGTAATCAGGTTGTATTTGTTCTTGCAAATGATTTTCTTATCAAAATTAGGATACGTCCCCAAAACGTGATAAATGTCACAAAAAAAATTATCGAATATCTTAGCATTTTGAAGACTTGCGAAAATTCTTTCAAGATGTTCTCTTAAAAAATATTCTTTGAAAATAAATGATTTTTCCAGACAGCCTTTTGTACATACTAAATGCTTTGCTTAACATCGTTTACATTGCAATTTGACAGGTGTTTCTGACTTGTCTGAAAAACAGCATGACTTGTCTGCAGTTAAGCCTTTCTTCAGAAATAGGCGTTTCTCACGAGTTTACAAGATTCACGAAAAAAGGGTAGGTTGATAAAATCAATACTTACAGTTTACAGTTATATCAGTTGCCACTAATTCGTCACATATTTTAGAAATAAAAATATAATTATGGCCTTTTATTCGTTTACTCTCGAGAATGATATGTGATGATATTTTTAATTTCCTGTAAATGACTGTAAGGGCATAACGCAGGTAGTAAAATCGTGCGTCTGTTGGATTGCTTTAAAAATAGAATACAATAAATATTTTAATTAATTCTAGAGAAAGTTTTCGTAAAATAAAGGAAAATTGATAAAACAATTACTTTCCATTTTCTTTGTAAACGTTCGATAAATTTTAAAACTAAAATACAATGACTTATTTCTGAATTTAAAACTGTATGCTTGCCAAAATCCTTTTCTGAAATGAATTTGAAAGATTAGAAATTTTAAATTACAAATTAGTTTCAAAAGTGAGGCACTTATTATACTACAATAACTTCAAGGAAACTCGATCACATTAGTTGTAAATTTCTCAAGTTTCTCATTTCGATGTATCCTATCACATATGCGAGGGCCGCGGTGACCTAGTGGTAAGGTCTCGGAATCAGAACCTTAGGGTTTCAGGTTCGAGAACCGATTCCACAAAAAAAACCCTCGTGTAAGTAGTTCTGGTGCACGCTCGATCCGTCCGGGCCAAGCGTCCTCCCGCTGGTGTGCTATGGTGTGGAGAGGAAGATGCTAGCTCAGGTATTATCCTCGTCTTCAGAACACAGTTCAGTTTCACGGGATCTGTTCCACAATAGCTCTATTTTTGCTTTAAAACGGGACATTAATATGACTAAACTGAACCAAAATCTATGATACGTGATGTTGTATTTGCTTCATCAAACTTAAAACTGAATTAGATAATACTCATGCAAGCAAATGTTCTAGAAATTCTTTAGCGAGAAATTCAAAATAATAGACTGTTGGAAACCTAAAAGCAAAACGCATTAGATAAGCTCAGATTTCAAAATCTCCAAGTATTTTTTCAGGAATCAATATTGTTTTTGAGTTTTTCTTGAAGAGATACGTGATTTTTCAAAGTGCTTCAGGCATAGTTACGTAACTTTCTATTGCTCGCTTTGAAATCCAACAGATGTTAGGGATTTACTCTGAGATGTCGAAAGAACTTAATGGAATTTCGTAGAAATCCTTGAATTATTGGGGATTTCTTGTGATTGTCTGCGTTGCGATAATGATAGCTGCCACTGTGTAAAAGTAAAACTTTTAAAAATATAAAAATTCTTTTCTTTTCATCATCTACTATGGAAAATGTTAATCTTCGCTTTTTTGGTTTCAATTGTCATACGAATTTTAATATTTATGATAAATGTATTGAATAAAATTTACTGAAAGATTATTTTCCAATTTAATGCAACTTATACAACTTAGATGAATTAAAATGTTTGTTTTATAAAAATATTGTGTTATTTACTTGTCAAACAGAATAATTTTAATTATTTTGTCATCACATATAACAATTAAAATTGACAAATTAAAACTAAAGCTCGAAAATATATATTTAATTTAAATTTTCAGGCTTTTTAATAAAATCATTACTTTTTTGGTTACATCACAATTTAATGCTTAAAATATCTGCATAGCAAAATATCTAATTGTTTCCATTCAAAGTATTATCTAATGTAGCAAACGATTATTTTTCTCTCATGATAAATTATATTTACAAGTAAAACTCACATTACGAGTATTTTTATACACTAGCCACATTTGGCTACCAGCTGGTTCACCAGTGTCAGAGCTGGCTACAATTTTCAGTTAAATACTTTAATAAATTGTCTCTCAATAACTTCTTTAGCAAAATATTTTTAATTTTAAGTTTTGCTTTTAAAAGGGTTTAAATTCATATCTTAAGGAATTAGATTTTCATCAACTTATTTCCGGGCCTCGGTGGACTGATGGTAAGGTCTCGGCTTTGGAACCGGAGGGTTTCAGGTTCGAGACTCAATTCCACCGAAGAACCGTCGTGTGAGGGGATCTCTTGCGCATTAAATTTGTCAGGCCAAACGTCCTCCCGCTGATGTGGTGTGGAGAGGGGGGTTCCACTTCAGGTGTCATCCTCGTCATCTGACCGTGGTTCAAAATTACGAAGTCCGTCCCAAAATAGTCCTCCTGTTACTTTAAAACTGTACGTTAATATAACTAAACTAAACTAAAACTAAAATCAACTTATTTCCATTAGAAGTACTATTGAAAATTGTTGTAAATTTATTATTGACAACAGTTAAATTTTCTTATTCTTAACTTAAATTTTCTTATTTTATTTTATTCTTATATTAATCCTTCGTAATTGTTAAATTTTCTTATTTTCTTTTGTTATGTGTTGAATACTTACTTATGTAAGCCCCGTGTGGTACTTTATAATGCACGGAGATTTTATAAATATTTCAATAAAAAAATAAAAAGAGGGTTTAAATGACTTTAATAATAATTTATTTCGGTCTATAAATATACTTAAAAAGTTAATAAGTATAAATTTAATGTAATCCTTTAATCTTAAGGAATCTTATTCAGAGCAATACTCTGGACAAATCAAATTTTAAATAAATGAATGGACATTTCTATTTTCTGCCATCAACTAAGACCGATTTATGAAGTTTTGAACATTTCAGAACAATCAACATTTTCTTAATCTTAAGCCTGTCAGTTTTAAGAAACCCGGAAGGGGTCTTTGAGGCGATTGCTGGAGAATCTAATAATACCCATTTTTATTGAACAGTGATATTAAAATATTCACAATTCTGTCAGTTTAAGTGATTGATGTCATCGATTGGATTACAACTTTTTTTTATTTAAAGCATTTTGTGTTTCAAGAAAATATTTTAAATGTGATTCCCGGAGGAGAGGATTTACGCAAAATAAAAAAATTCGTTACTTATTAGAGCTTTTATTGAATCAAATTATATAAAATATAATTATTTACCAATTAAACCGTTTCAGCAGATGTGTGTCTATTACTAGCGGTTTACAAATTAGATGTGGGCCCTAATTTGAATTGGGTATGCTGTTTGTATTAAACTATGTTTGCTTTAAAATAAAACTGATTTATTGGATTAATAATATAATATGTGTAAAAGATAATAGAATATTTTTTTTATGTTTTTAGAAAATATTATATTTTATATTTGTTTCATTTCATACATACACGTGATAAAAATCACACTTTTGCAGGTTTAATTTCTAGTAATATTTACCTAATTTTTTAATTTGAGTTTTTATCCGTGTGATGACAACACTTTGATAAAAACTAATTTTTTCCCTGTGAACACGAATCGTGCTCGTACAGGTTAAAATTTAGTTTTATTTTATAAGAAATAAATTGCTGAAAAATATGATTACAGTATTTAATTTAAAATTCATTAAAACAGAAACTTAATTGTAAGATAAGATTATTTGTATCATTAAAAAGATAATTTTTTGATCTTCAACTTGATGCAAAAATCTTATTCATGTGCAATATTTTCAATAGTGATAGCGGTAAAACGCCAAAATTTCGCTTAATTTTTAATTAATTAAGATTCTAATTTAAAATTTGAAAAAATTATCTCCGAGTTGTGCATTTCCAGTCTACAAAGTATACACATGCCAAATTTGGTAGCTGCAGGTCGTGCGGTCTGACCAAACACATACACACAAACATATGAATGAAATTTATTATAAGTATAGATTAAAACTGATATGGACTAAAATGTTCAAAAATGCTTCCAAATACTTTAAAATAAGCTTTTCAAATATTTAAATTTTCAAAGTAAAAAAATGGGAAAATTAACTCAAATTATCTTTTCTTCAGTTCCTTCTTGTTGTTTTAGAACAAATATTGACTATGCCTTTATTTTTTTAATTTGATATTTTGATGTATTCTAAAAAAGTTTTATTTTAATTGTTGTATTAAATAAGTTGAATAAACATAATTCCTAGTATTTGATAAGAATTTAAGCAAGACCATTTTATACAAGGAACATTTAATGTAAGAATATATTAAATTTTTTATAAGTAAAAAACGGGTTTAAATTCTGAAAATTTTAGGGTTTCGTTTGATTTCTTATTCTGTTTAATTGATCTTTTTTAGAAATACGTTAGAATAAAACTTAAGAATGTGGAATTCTCTTTGGAACAGTTCTTAAATCAGAAAATACTTTTGTTTAAGAATTCAAAATAGCATCTAGCAGCATAAATATATATTATATAAAAATATACCCTTCTAAAATATTTAACTAATTAAATGGCTTCATTGCTTTATATAATTTAATCATTTAAACAAAGTAAGGATGCTTTGCTTAAGGCTATATAAATTAGAAAACTGTCGAATAAATTGGAGAATAAATTTTTATTTCGTGTTATGAATTTACTTTACATTTCATTATTAAATCTTAAAAATGCATTTTTTAAAAATCTTTTTGGAAATGATGTATACCAAATTTTAATAATGACAGCTAATTTTTATGGCTGAAATTTTTACATTCGTTTCCGTATGAATAAATCTGATTCTTTATTAATAATATCTTACAATGTTGATGTCATTGTTTTTATAATATTGGAAGTATTATTATTATGAAATAACATAGAGTATAGAAAATAACAAAGTCATATTTTGTTTGGCTTTATTAAGTAAAAGGATAATTTCTATTTTTGTACTGAAAGAATTATACCTAAAAACTCCCACAGTCATAAAATTCCTATATTAACTCTTGATTTATGAATTTATTTAATTCCCTAATCAAAAAATATACAATCTGTTTCATTCATTATTATTTCAATTTAACAAGAGTCTAAAAGATACCCTAAATATTTAAGATTCCCAACTGATTTTATTATTTAAATTAAACATCACTTTGGTAAAAATTCAGATTTAAATATAAAAAATATATAATTCAGGCACAAATCAGATGCATCATTGTAGTAAAAAGGAGTTAAATTATGCATTCTATTCATAAATTTTAACTAGTTAAAAATATTTATGGATGAAGTTAAACAAAATTAATGGGCTACTGCATTCTTTCTGTTTTATGAATCTTTCAAGAAATAATCAACACTTGGATTGTCATCCAAGATATTTCATTACTTCCTTTATGGGCTGATAAATCTGCTCATAATAGGGATACGAGACATTATGGGAATGCTTCCCGCTTGAGCTTGATGCTATCTACAACATATCATATTTGACATTCGAAATCACCTATGATCATTATGATGGCGCTGATCATTTCCGCATCGGCGTCCTTTATACGCTCTCAATGGATTGTCTATAAGATTGGAATGGTCACTAACACTTAGTTATGCCTTATACTGCAGGAAGGAATATGATTTAAGTTGAAACATTCTATTTCCGATGAAACAGTTATTCAAGCTTAATTTACAATTCACCTGAGGGATTTAAGATTTGTTATGCGTGAACAAATTTATAAAGCTCTGTAAAATAATTTTAATACGGTTCTTTATTAGATAAATGACCACAAAATACATTTGCAATTTACTATCCATAAACAATAATACTTTAAGATGGCTTCCATTCTTCTAGAATTATATAGATTTCTTAATGCAGTGCAAAGCTGATGGATACTTAGTAAATTTTATGCAACATGATTTTCTAATTTTCTAATACTTTTGAATTTTGACAATTTTAAAATTGGAATTATGTATTAAGTAAGCTCATAACCGGTTATTCCAACCAGCCAGAAAGCATACTGAAAAATCTGAATGGCCTGACCACCGCAATAGCATCACTGATGGGAACTGTGATGCAGTTCTAATGACCAACACCAATCACAGTATAACCCTTCCCTTGGCGAATATATCGATGGAAGGAAGCCGACGTCCACCTTTTTCTATAGCCACCAAGGTGGCAAGAACCAACCTCCATATAGGAACCTTTTCATTCCCAATTACGACGCACCACCCTTTGGAAGATATATCAATTAAAAGACATCAAAAGGAACTAGAACTAAAATAAAACCACGTCGAAATATAAAAAATCATAAAGCCTTTTTCAGAAAATTGATTAAATATCAAACTAAGAGGGAATGCAATAAATAAGTCGAAAAAAATCAACTAAGAATTTCACTATCTATGTGTTATATTAAACAATAAAGCAAATTAGGCACAAAACGTAATAAAGGAAAAAAAAACTTTAGGAAGCAGCTGGAAAAACTTGAAAAATGAATAAAAACACAAGGAAGTTGCTGTTCTGAATAATTTTAGAAAAAAAATATGCCTCTATAGCATATATGCCTCTGGGCATAAGCATACAAGAAGCATACACATCTGTACGACAAGTCAGTCGATATTCTCCAAATAATCAATGATAATCCTTTTATTTTTCCATTATTTGTTCCTTACTTTCTTCGTTTTAGTTTGGATTTCAAAATTTGATTTTTCAACAAATTTTGTATGCCATGTTATACCACAAAGCATATTGCGTGTAAAATTTTGCGCTTGTTTTAAATTTTTTATATTGCAAATTAAAATTTTAAATATTCTTCTTACCATTTTCTATCAACAAATATTTTAAAAAATTAATCACCAGTCAGATTTTTCTTTACATTCTCATCTATTAATCCTAAATTGATTAGAAATGGCATAAGCTTTTAGAATGAAAATGTGACGTAGCATTGTGAATCAATGTAACGTAACATTGACGTAATCACTGTCGGTTTTGTACATATTCTCTTACTAATGCATCTGGAAGTACCTGATGTCTGAACCTTTCGAGCCAGATCTACAACAATCTTTTTTAAAATGTAAAATGCAGAGAGGAATGTAAAAACAGTGAGTGCAGTATGAATGTAAGAGCAGACAAGAAGCATACACCACAACGTGATCATACAAATTCAGGATTAAAGAATTTCATCAGTCAATTTGCAAGAAATGTGTACACTAAATTGTCAAAGAAGTCATACCGACAGTCAATATATTTTATCTCTAAATCCTATACTATTTGAAATAGCAAATTATTTACAGTTGCTTTGACATCTGGAAAAATAATGAAACTGAAAAAATTAACAGAAGCACATAAGATATTTTGCCTAAAATCTTAAATGAATTAATAAACTGAAGTAGAGAAGAAGTTATGTTCATTTCAGAACATGGTCTTTTCTTACTTTCTTTGTTCTATTCTCTGAAAAAATGCTAACTGCATCTGTAGAGAAACTGATCCAATGCAATGTGTTATAAAATGTCCACTAAAAATCTTCTAGTATTTTTAAACTCTTGCTATAGAAAATAAACTATAATAAATAAAAAACGTTTTTAAAATAATTAATCAAGAATCAAACTTCTACTTCTAATGTACTTCTTATGTCATAAAACCAATCTTTTTAGTAAAGGAACTTCATTCAGCAGAAATCCTTTAAACTGACTTTAAAATCCAACAATGCAAAGTTATCCCATCCATGTTGTAATTTCTATTGCTTTTGATTTTTTTGCTTTCTATGTTATACATAATTTTTGTTTTTTACGTTTTAGATATTGTTCTAAAGTTATCGATGGCCTTTCTCTTTTAAGAAATGATATGTTTGCTCATTCTAAAATTACAGGAACATTCTGCCTCTAAAACTGGAGATGTAGCAGATGTAATTTAATATTAACGGCAATAGAGCAAAACCGACAACTATTATCGTGAAAAGTTATATTTCATTTACTCTCATAAAAGTATTTATACACCAAAAATTAATTCCAAATAACGAAAATGAGATAAATCTGTAATAATGATGTACTGTTAACCTATTTATTAGTTTACTGTTTAAATAAAGTCTGTTAATGTAAGATCTTTTACCATGATGCTACTCTAATAAGCTTGGCATTCCGGTACAGACACAGAGAAGAGTAATATCACTCGTTAAATAAATCTTCTAGGAGGAAATATTAATTTTTGAAAATAATAAAGGAATTATAACATTTTTAGTTTACGAATGAGCAATTCTGTGTTAAACTAGATTTTTATTTAAATATTTATATATTCAAAAAGCATTTTTTTATAATTTGCAGATGATAGTGATTTACTTCAAAAAATAAACGTTAAAAACATTAAGAAATACAATTTTTATTTATTATTTTATTTGATAAGCTCTTAAAGCTACATTTATGAATTTAAAATTTAAGCATTTTAATTTTGATAACATTTGAATAAATATTAACTAGACATAAAATAAATGAAAGCTCTCTTCAGATATAAAATTATTGCGCTTGTTTTGAGTGTATGCCAATGATATTTGGTTCCAATCACTTTTTATGTTCTATGAAAAACACATCATCGAGAAGATACTTCAAGAATGAAAAACTTTAAAGAAGTAGATTTTTGTTCACATAAGCAAAGTTTCATTGTAATTACAAATACCAGCTAGATATCATTTATAACATAAATTAATCTGCTATATGAATTTAACACTGGAGTAAAAACCTTTCGTCGTAATTACTGAAGAAGAAAGTAACTTTTGTAAATATTTTTAATGATAAAACATTGTATTGATTTTAGGTACCATTATTTCCCCTAAGGTTTTAGAAATGTTTCTTTTCATCCATGCCCATGTGAGAAAAATATTGAATTTCGCCATTTTGTTCTTGCATGATCGAATTTGAAATTCCTAGTTAATCAAAAATATTATCTGAATATACAATAAAAAATGAACTTAAAAATTTTGTTTCAGGAATTAGAGGTGCTATAGGATAGAGATTGTGGGAAATATAAATTCCTTGTAATCCTTCAATATGTTATAAAGTGTATTGGAAAATTAATAAAATTCTTTATAATAAATGATGAGGAATTTAAAAATAAATTAAATTCTTCATATCAAACTAATTAAAAATGATGAAAAATTTAATAATAAACCTTTATTAAATAATCTATGCTTGATATTAGTGTTGAAGATATACAGTAATTGAAATAACAAAATAACATCCACAAAATTAAATAGCCAATCATGTGCAAGCAATCTAAAAATACATATGACAAAGCAATATAAAACTGTAGAGCAACAACGTCTTTCGAAGATATCCTGCATTTTGTGCTACAGAAATTGTTATATATTAACCTGCATCTTTATATAATATATTAACCTGCATCTTTTGTCGTAAACTACCATTTTATCAGAACGTGCGTTTATTTCTATGTTGTTTCAGTTAAATCTTTCTCTTTGAAATTTTATTATAATTCGTTAACTTTCGTTCCATTTATTAATTTGTATTTTGCTTATCAATTATAAATTGATTATTTTGGAGTAGGTAGATTCTAATATCCTCTTTAGTTCTTGGAGGAAGTATTTTCAATCTCTCTTAATCACAATTACAAATGCTTTTAGGAGATCCTAGATGAACTTCATGATAATATAAGAAAAATAAAATATAATCGACAATAACTGCATATACCACACTTCCTTTTTGTTGTTGTTTCTTATGGCACTTGCCATGGACAAGCCCGCTGTTGCCAAGATAGAGATTGAAGCCGATAAGGAGTGTCCGTTGTTTTAGTAGCTCTATGTAGGGCCAAGAGACTCCCACATCACTCACTCGCTTTCACAACCCCTATTTACAGGAGAGCACATTTACACATCTCACAAATAGAACAGAGGAAGAACAACCATGCCCAAACCGCTACTCGAAACCGGGAAAGACTCGCTACCAGTTTTTTTTCTTCGAAACAATAGTATTACAAATCTGGTCCAAAACGTTTAACAGAAGTGCTGACACATGTAGAGCATGATTGCTGCGCAGCTCATTTGCATTAAAGTGCAACTATGACTTTTTCAAATAAGAAGAATGCTTAAGTCTCTTAATAGGCAGTTTATGACATATAGAACCTGAAATCGAGGACATCATGTTTTTATTAATCACTTGTTTGGAAAACGACATGTTTTAGTGTAAAATGATATTCGTGACTCAAATTATTGTGTTACTTTTCCTTTTGTGATTCAGAGATTAAAACTTTTTAGACACTGGCAGTTCGCCAAGGGATTATATGCAGAAAGATTAGCGATTATTAAGTATACTACTTCCCCGAAAAATCTGAGTTCATCCCAATCCTATAAACACCAAATCCTTTTAACTTTGCCCTCACCCTTTGTGTTGTCGTTCTGACTTATGGCACTTTACAAGCTCACTGACAGTTATCTGTCAGCGATTTAAACAGAGTGAGCATCTTTTGTTTTTTCTTCAGTAGTGTCAAGTAGGGCAAAAGTACGACTTATCTACTCACACGTCACAACTCTTTTTACGGGGTGGACATCATCATGCATTTCATTCACTCATCCACAAATCGTAATTTAGACCTGAATCAGAGAACAATTACTCCACAATACCTTCTACCAGTACCCTTAGTGCCCTAGCATGGAGGACTTTGTGTCCACGACAGATTTTAAGTGCTTTAATCATCACACACACGGAAACTCTCGCCACGAAAGGGATGCTAGTCGTACGACCAACTAATCAGGTTCACCCCTTTTGTGACAAAATAAATACTCCTGACCTATGCTCAAACGCACTAAGGATTTAGAATAAATAATATTTTATTATATTTTTATGTTTGCATTTTTAATTTGTTAATGATATTTTATATCAGTTTTTCAATATTTCAATGATATGAAAATAATATAATTTCTGATTAGTGCTTTGAGGAAATCTAATATATATATTTTAAGTAAATGTTTTATAATTTTGTTTTAGGGGAAATTTAATAAATTTATCGAAACATATAAAATGAGATTAATTGTGTATGATTATTTATTTTAATATGAAAGATGGTGTGATTTTAATATGTCTATCGATTCGAAGAATGCAGGAACTTATTCACTAAAAGGAAATAAAATTTACCTCTGTATCTTTTAATTTGTTTTAATTCCAGAATTTATCATTATTGTTCAATATATATTCTTATTAAAATATAAGAAAAAAATTACGTACATACATACATACATACATATATATACACTGAAGTGACAAAAGTCATGGGATGACTGTTAATATCGTGTCGGTCCTCCTTTTGCCCAGCGAAGTGCAACAACTCGACGTGTCATGCAGTCCAAAAGTCGTTGGAAGTCCTCTGCAGGAATATTGAGCCATGCCGTCTGTATAGACATCCATAATTGTGAAAGTGTGGATGGTGCAGGAGTTTGGGCACGAGCGGACCTTTCGATGATGTCCCATAAATGCTCGATGGGATTCATATCGGGCTATCTAGGTGGCCGGATGATGCGCTGGAATTGTCCGGAATGTTCTTCAAACCAATCGCGAACAGTTCTGGCCCGGTGACATGGCGCATTGTCATCCATAAAAATCCCATCGTTGTGTGGGTACGTGAAGTCCATGAATGGCTGCAAGTGATCTGCAAGCAGCTGAACATAACCATTTCCAGTCAATGATCGGTTCAGTTGCACCAGAGGACCGAGACCATGCCATGTAAAAACAGCCCACACAATTATGCAGTCACCACCAGCTTGAACAGGGCCTTGCTGACAGTTTGGGTCCATGGCTTCGTGGGGTCTGCGCCACACTCGAACTCTACCATAAGCTCGTAACAACTGAAATCGTGACTCATCTGACCACGCCACGGTTTTCCACTCGTCTAGGGACCATTCGATATGCTCACCAGCCCAGGAGAGTCGCTGCAGGCAATGTCTTGCTGTCAGTAAAGGCACTCAAGTCGGTCTTCTGCTGTCATAGCCCAAGGAAGACAAATTTCGCCGCACAGTCCTATCGAACACGTCCCTTGTACGTCCCACATTGATTCCTGCAGTTATTTGACGAAGTGTTGCGTGTCTATTAACATTGACCATTCTACACAGACGTCGGCGGTCTCGGTCGTTAAGTGCAGGTGGTCGCCCACTGCGCTGTCCATGATGATTTGTGATGCCTGAAATTTCATACCCTCGGCATACTCTTGATACTTTGGACCTCGGAATGGTGAATTCACTAACGATATCCGCAATGGAATGACCCATGCGTCTAGCTCCAACTAACATTCCACGTTCAAAGTCTGTTAATTCTCGTCGTGCCGCCATAAATCACGAAAAATCTGTTCACATGAATAACTTGAACACAAATGAAAGCTCTGGAAAACGAACTGCGCATTTATACTTTTTCGATGCGATACTACTGTCATCTGTATATTTGCATATTGCTATCCCATGACTTTTGTCACTTCAGTGTATATATATCTATCTATATCTATATCTATATAAAATGTAAATGTTAGTATATATATATATATATATATATATATATATATATTTACTAACATTTACTTTTTATTCTAAAACTAAACTAGAGTTTTTTATTGCTAAAACAATTCTCTGGTATTGTAATATTTTTATCATAACAAATTTGTAAACTTTAATGTGGAAGTTGATAGAAAAGTTCGTTATTCGCAGCATGGCAACGTGCTTAACTATTTTATGCAATACCACCTCAGTAAAAAACTATAAAATACTAAATTCTTGTATCCGAATTATGAAATTAGCATCCCAGAAATTATCTTCAGCATCTTAAGCTAGGAAATTTGGAACGTTTGACAGAATTTTAATCAACTTCCAAATTTGGTAAGACTCTTCAAAGTCTAATCTATTCGAAAATCCATTTCTTTTAACAATTCAGCGAAAGCGTCTGAGGATACTGCTTTAGAAAAGGAATCTATATAATTGAATAAATTAACTTTCGTTGCTTGAACCTAATCCCCCTGTCAAATTGATGGTAATTACGTTTACTGGTGAAAACGAAAAGGCGTTTTCTCTATCTTCTTTGCCTTTCTTTCTAATTTACTTTTAGCTTAAGGATTTAATGCATTATGGAGAACTTTCACATAATAGTAAATGTCAGAAGAAATAAATCTAATTAAATAGAAACATTTTCTCTTAAAATTTATGCATAACAAATATTTTGATTAAAATTAGGTTATTATTGAAATTTCATTATTCATCGTCATTAACTTTTAAAAATTGATTACTAAAGGTTTGATTTTTATTACTGGGAGACTTATATTTTCTGCTAAATTGTTTCAATTAAGTGTACGAATAAAATAAGAATCAATGATGAATGGTAATGATATAATATTTTTAAGAACTGATGATTAAAGGTGTTATTACTTGTGAACTTAAATTTGCTGAATTTTTTTTTAGTTGAGTGTGAATTAAAGGTGCTGCTGAAAGCATTAGGCAATATTCGGAGACCCTCAAGTTACATGAATATTCGAAACGTGATAGCATTCTCATATCGTTTCTTGTGAAGTTATTTGTGTTATTTTATTTGTTTTTTATTTTTTATTTTATTACTTTGCTTTTTGTTATTTTATTTCTTACTCATTTCACGCTTCATCAAGTGTCACACGCTTTACTTGTTGAGAGAGGATTAGTAAAGTAAAGTTTAAAAAATGTTTGAACTCTATATATTTTGGTTATTCTCTCTTAACATCTCAAGAGTTCGCTTAACATTATAAGTAGAATATTGCAAATTGTCTAGGATTTTTTTAATCAGGATTTTGGGATTTTTTCCTCTCAATTTTCGAAAACTCGTATATATTGTCATGAGTTCTTTTACCTCATTTCATGTTAAGTTTAAATTTAAATATACGTTTTACTGAATTTACTGCAAATAAAATTCCTTTTGTAGTAAATTTTTCTGAGTTATCTTCCCTCTCATTTTCATAAATTAGCTTTTATTATCTCATAACTAGCCTCCTGTTGGTTCCGGTACTCGATTTTTGTTATGTGAAAAAATTATTTACTATTGATGGAAGGTTTAGTCTGATTCCATGGGATTCACTAGTAAATGAAGAATCACATTGAGGCGATTGAAGGGTTTACTTCAAAACAGATGTAGCTCCAATTAGGGAAATTCGGAGTTACATGCACTATCATGTTGTAAAATAAATACTTGTTCGTGCCAGAAAGATATAGCTCCATTCATTAGTACCCATGTTAACTCAAGCGATGGAGCTGTTTGTCAGATTAGTTTGTTGCAATAAAGAGGTAACTCCTGGTACTACCTCCGGTTTTCTGTAAATTTGGATAATTGCAACTACCTCCTATTTCCAGCAATTCCTTCAATTAGCTATGGAGAATTGAAGATATTATTAAATGCACACTAAGTGTAAAATGAAGTATAGCAAGATTTTGTTCTAAATATTAGATCCATTATAGCAGGGAACACTTCAATATTCAAATGTCACGTGTTTGCTTTCTCTTAAAAGATGCAGTTTCATAATCTTATGGTAGAAATTACTCCAGAACTTTCGGATAGACGAATTATCAGCTTAAAATATGGTTCCAAATCAATGTACTCTTTTCCCGTTAAACACTGAAATTCTTCAAAATAAAAGTGATATCCGAAAACTAAATTTTGACTGACATAATTGAGTCTTTCTTGATGACGATGATCACCAGAGAGATTTTGTGCAGCCGAGTTGACATACTTGTAATATTGTTACGGATTTCCTATCTTTTTTAATCTTATCCGTCGATTTCGTTTACTTGTATAGTGTGTGTGTATAGTGTAGATGATCACACACATTGATCCGTCTTTCAGTAAAAAACACAACACAGATGGCGTTTATTTACAGGACGAAGACAGGAAACACTAAGACAATAAATATTTACAGAACAACTATGCACAGAAGACAACTGTATACATCCGAGACGAACACACAGGATTCAGAAGGAGTGGGAATCTTTCTGGAATTCTATCTACACTCACGTTGGTCTCTCCCAAACGACTGAACTACTCCTCTGTCTCTTCTTGCTTTCGCTGCCGACTCACTACTTCACACAATGGGACTACTTCTCGTTCCAGACGACGACACAACGGGCCACAACACACAACACAGGCTTCGACAGAATACGGCGCACATCAATCCAGCACTCTGCCTACCCAGTAAGTAATGTTAACGGGGCTCCTAGCCCCGGCAAGGGCTTATCCCCAATCATGGTAAGATGCATAGGGCATGACGGTCTTTACATGCCATGGTACTCTTCGAGAATACAAGATGACAGCAGGAACTTCAGGTATACATAGAATTTGCTGGAAGGGTGAGAAGGTCAGGTAGCGAGTGTCTGCACTCTATTGAGATGGAGTGGGGGTGGGGGTATGCTACCTTCAATGCGATGGTAATGTAATTTCTTTTAAAGTGTGAGGGGAAATATTATTAAATTTGATTGTTAGGGAGTCTTGAAGCTTTTGACTGTATTATTTACTACTTGTTCTGTATCCGGATCTTTCATATCCTTTAATTGGAATTGTTTTTCAAGGCTTTCGGCCAAGTAGTTTGCTTTTTTAAGAGCTATGAAAAACATGTTGAATTTTAAAGATAGGGGAGGGGTTAGAATTAACTAAAACTAAAAGTTACAGTAGTATGTTCCGAGGTCTTTTAGATTTGATAGTTGGTGTATATTTGGGAATATTAGCTAACACCTCATTTTCAATAAGTTCTAGATTATTAAAAAAATTTAAGGACAGTTTTTTGATGATTATTTGAGTGTAGTATAATCTAGGCAAATGTATATATGAGTATTTGGCATGTAGTATCTCATGTTGTACAGGTTTCTTATTCTGAAGTTTTTCTATAATTCTAAGATTAGTCTTAGTAGCGTAACCCCAGACAGGACAGGCATAAGTGACGGTCTTTACATGCCATGGTACTCTTCGAGAATACAAGATGACAGCAGGAACTTCAGGTATACATAGAATTTGCTGGCAGGGTGAGAAGTATGTACTAAATGCAAATAAGTTATGTAAATAAGCATTTTATTATTTCTATTCGTTTGGGAGTTTCAAAAGATTAAGGGGTAGAATTTACGAATTAGGTCTCGAAACTTTTTGGCTACATAAATAAAGCGGGGTTTCCAAGTTAATTTCCTATCTAAAATAACACTTAAGTATTTGCTTTCCTGAGATCATGGAATAAGCTGATCTTTGATTTTAATAGGGGGATACTTAGGGTAGGGGGATATATAGGGGGATTATTTTTATAAAAAAGGATGGCTTCGGTTTTACTGGCATTAATCTCTATTTTCCACCTAATGAACCAGTCCTCAAGAGCTTTGAAATATCTATTAATTGCTATAGTGATATAATTTGAATTTTTACTTCTGGCTAGTATTGCTGTGTCGTCCACGTAAATACACATCAGGGTGTTAAATTGTTTGGGGATATCATAAATGAACAGGGAGAAAAGAATCGGTCCTAGCTCAGAGCCTTGCGGAATCCCGGCATGAATGGGTTTGGTATCCGAGTTCACATCGTTGACTTTTATTTTAAATGATCTAAAACTAAGAAACGATGTTATAAATGTGATTAAGTGTGGGAGTTTATTGTAGTTTGTAAATAAAGCCCTGTTGCCAAACTCTGTCAAAAGCTTTCTGGATATCTAGCTAAACAGCTGCAGTCTTTTGCTTGTCTTCAAGTCCTTGTTCAATGAACTTCTCTGCTTTTAGGAGTTGGTGGGTAGTAGAAAATAATATCCTTGTTCAGGAACGAGAATAATATTTTCTCGATGGTTCGAGTATTATTGATTTTGTCGCCCAAGTCACCAAATGGTCGCCAAACTCGTTGATTATTGACCCGAGCACCATTCAATACAGATGACTGTAAATCAGCCTTCCTAACGATGACTACTACACATTTAATATCGAAAGTGAAATTACAGTTTCGTAACAATGTTTATCTACTTATTTGATATGGTCCTCCAGGTGACCATACAAATTATCCAGAATATTTATTTATGGTATAAAGATTGAATCAATTCGTATTTCTCAAGTATCCTTATTGTTTGTTTTATTACTTGTCGCATGGACATCGCATTGGGCGACCAGCTGCACTTAACGACCGAGACCGCCGACGTCTGTGTAGAATGGTCAATGTTAATAGACACGCAACACTTCGTCAAATAACTGCAGGAATCAATGTGGGACGTACGAGGGACGTGTCCGATAGGACTGTGCGGCGAAATTTGTCTTCCTTAGGCTATGACAGCAGAAGACCGACTCGAGGGCCTTTACTGACAGCACGACATCGCCTGCAGCGACTCTCCTGGGCTCGTGAGCATATCCACTGGTCCCTAGACCAGTGGAAAACCGTGGCGTGGTCAGATGAGTCACGATTTCAGTTGTTACGAGCTGATGGTAGAATTCGAGTGTGGCGCAGACCCCACGAAGCCATGGACCCAAACTGTCAGCAAGGCCCTGTTCAAGCTGGTGGTGGCTGCATAATGGTGTGGGCTGTTTTTACATGGCATGGACTCGGTCCTCTGGTGCAACTGAACCGATCATTGCCTGGAAATGGTTATGTTCAGCTGCTTGCAGATCACTTGCAGCCATTCATGGACTTCACGTGCCCACACAACGATGGGATTTTTATGGATGACAATGCGCTATGTCACCGGGCCAGAACTGTTCGCGATTGGTTTGAAGAACATTCCGGACAATTCCAGCGCATGATCTGGCCACCTACATCTCCCGATATGAATCCCATCGATCGGGACATCATAGGTCCGTTCATGCCCAAACTCCTGCACCATCCCCACTTTCACAATTATTTACGTCTATGCAGACAGCATGGCTCAATATTTCTGCAGAGGACTTCCAACGACTTGTGGACTCCATGACACGTCGAGTTGTTGCACTTCGCCGGGCAAAAGGAGGACCGACACGATATTAACAGTCATCCCACAACTTTTGTCACTTCAGTGTATATCATTTAATTACAATGAATGTAATCGTTTCCGATACGAAAATAAATATTATTCCTTCTATCACTCCTAGTTAAACAAGACAGTTATTTTAAATTTTGAACAATACTTCCAAGATTATTTCTTCTGCGGCAGCAATGCGACGGGTACCAGCTAGTATATTTTGTAATTTTATTATAAATACGTATAAGTTATTAATATATATTTACACCCATATTAAAAATCAATATCATTTATGAACGAAATCCAGTTAATATGTAGGCTATCTGTCTTTTAATCATAGGCACATGAATCCAATAATTAAAAAATTCAAAAAGTTAAAAATATAATACTTATCAAGTAGTTTTAAGATTAAAATTGAGAAACTGCATTTTTTTAATATCAAAGAACAATGTAGATTGGCTGCCTGTTGATATGAATATGCCAGAACGCAAAAACTGTTATGAATAAGAAGCCTGAAATTTATTTCATAATTTTTCTATTAAAGCTGTAAACGTAATCTTTTTCAACCAGTTGATTCTTTAAATTTATCTTCATTTTAAACCTTTAGATATAATTTTATGCTTAAAAAATGATTAATATTATTTAAGCTTCTCCTTTATATATCACTCAATTTCAATGAATGTACTCATTTCCGATAGGAAAATAAATATTATTCTGTCTATCAATCCTTATTAAACAAGGCAGGTATTATAAATTTCAAAAGATATTTCCAAAATTATTTCTTCTGCGGCAGCAACGCTCCGAGTACCAGCTAGTATTTTATATAAATTATTCAATGATGAGAAAGAAGTATTATCAGCTGATAATGAACTTGAAAAAAAAATTGATTTGCAAAATTTTATTCAAGATTTTTTTTAATGGATTGCAAATAAACAACTGAAAAATAAAAATAATAACCTATACTTATAATAAAGCTCAATGTGTGTGTGTGTTGGCGCTCTACAGGCCAGACCGTTGAACCTACAGCTACCAAATTTGGTACATGTATACGTTGGAGATCGGTAATGTGCACCTCAGAGTCCTTTTTAGAATTTTTAATTAGAATTTGAATTAATTAAAATTTAAGCGAAATTTCAACGTTTTCCCGCTATAACTTCCGGAAATATTATTTCATAAACATGAATTTTACATCAATTTAAAGATTAAAAAATTAGCTTTCTAATACTATCATTGTTTTAATGTGTAACTTAAAGCTTCTATTTTTAACGAATTTTTAAAGAAATATTTTAACCATGTTTTTTTTAGCACGTGACTGGATAAAATAAAATAAATATAAAATGTGATATTTCTGAAAAAATAAATGCAAAGTAAAGGTCTCTATAATCGTTTGCAATATCTAAATAATTAATTCAACAAATCTTCTTTATTTACGGTAAACCTGATTGAAGTTAGACAGGATATGTATTGACAAAAACTGAAACTGAATAATTAAATCAACTCTTATTGCCAATTAAACCGAGAAAAGCTTGATGTTCAGCACGTGTTTAAAAAGAAATGTGACGTTATAGAACAAATATAAAATCTGATATTTTCCACGTGATTTCAAGGCAACTTATTGCGAGTCAGAGAGTTATATAGAGCAATGAACAAAAAATCGTAATAAATCACGTTACTATAATAATATTAATTAAGTCACTATCGAAGTTTAAGTATATCTGGCAGAGAAATTATAAAGAGAGCAAGGCACATATCTAGTTAATTGAAAATTTTAGAACGCATTACTTTTGGCGAACCAGCTGGTCGCCAAAGGCGGCTAATAAAATAAAATGCATTTCAGTACATAAGTCGATATTTGTTTTATAAGTAATTTCTTCGCAATCATTATGAACTTTAAAAAATCCTTCCCTTATATAATCATGACTCACAACGAAATAATCTCCAGATGAGATATTAGTATTATTAATATTAGCATACTAGATTTGTTTGTTATATCTATATTCAAAACAAATTAGCTTTTTTTGCCATGAATTTCATTTCCATGAATCATGAATTTAAATTTTAAAATAATTGAAGTTTCCCGCAGGTTGTATTCACATTCTTATTTATATTTCAATATTATTTATTTATAATCTATTTTATATTTCAAAGGTTTCTGAAGATACTCCATTCTTAAAGAATCTTAAATGATCCAATTCTTTTTAATGGATTGCTGTTCATATTAGAATTATGCTTTTTAAACTCTTATTGTTGGTAATGTTTTATTGCTTTTTGAATCAGGGCATATTATATGAAAAGGAAAAAGGCATCATAATATTAAATATAAATTTTTCGCTGTTAATGTTTATAGCAACGAATATTATAATAATTATTCTTCCAAACAATTCAAAAATTTTAATCATTTCTAAAATTTTGTTTAAAAAACTTATTTATTCCTCAATCAAAATCTTAATAAGTTAATATATCATGACAATTTTATTGTTTTTTTTTTCATCATTTAAGAAACAATATAAATCTAATAAACTCCCTACGTCATTAACAACTGACGTTTTCTGCCAATTCCAGAACCTGTGGGTATCATCAACACCAAAATTTACCGTCCCAAAAGTCAAGGGAAAAGAAAAAAAACCATTATATTATTTATACTTATTACCGCCTTTCAGCCACAGGCAAACATTTCAACGAAATAATCCCCAGATGAGAGATTAAAAAGAATAAGAGTACCCATCCGATCAAAATGTCACTCCGTCCTTATGCAATCAGTGGCGTTTCCCATCCGTCGCAGTGGCGGGAGGGTTGTGTAGGTGTAAGGGCTTTACGCTGTCTGTTACCCCTAGCAACCGACTCCGAATTATTTTTACGATTACTCCGGTCTTAATTCTCTAGAATACGTCTCCTTCGATTCTTAGCTTTCCCCCTAAACTTCAATTCTTCAACCGTACTGAAATGAATCTTCTCTTAAAATTGTAAGAGATGCTTTGCTGGAAAGGAGATGTACAAGGTGGTATTCTATAAATGGCGATGTTTGGTTTGTCTGCAGCTATAAATAGAAACGTTTCTCTTTTGACGGCGGCTTTCATTAAACGAGCATGCAGCTTTCGGAATATCGTGCTGCGGGTTTGTATTGGGAGAGTTGAAACTTTGAAGTGATTTGCTGTTTTCTTTTTCTCTTTCGAAACAGACGATATTTTTTGCCGGAAGAACAAGAAAAAACTTTTTTGTAAACAGGATTTTTTTTCTTTTCATCTTTAACCGAGAAGAAGCGGAAATGCAGTCATTTTTCTTTACTATTTCTGAAAGAAAAGAAAAGAACGAAGCAGGATAATATACTTGTTGCATGATTAAAGAATCTTTTTCATAAACTTAAAAGTTTCATGGGCATCTGAGCGTGTTTTTAATACACTTAGTTTCCAAAAAAAATTACTTGGGCAAAATGTATGTTTTTTTTCTGAAGGACTGAAATTTATATATATATTTTTTATATAGCTTATAGGCTTTTCATTCAGACAACGATGTTTTCTATTATTTTCGACGTACTTATTTCTTGAAATGTAATTTAAATTAATATTTTTTTTAAAAAAAGGCTTTTATAAAACTTTTTGTCCTTTTACGTTTGAAACCAAAACTATGGATAGAAAAGGACTGATCCGACTGTTAATAAATAACATATGGTTATTTTTTAATTACATAATTACTGTGTAGATGAGTACACTGATTTAAAATATAGGGTAAGCATTATTAGCAACAAAGGAGTTGGACGCATAAAGGAGATAAATTCTGTAAAATCCAAATTGATTATAACAATTTGGTTATAATTCTGTAAATTCTAGACTAATTCTAACAATTTGATGACAATTCTGTCAATTCTAGATAAATTTTAGCAACTTGATTATAATTCGATAAATTTCAGATTAATTCTTACAATTTAACTTTATAAGTATGTAAGGGAAATTTGAGGTTAAATAGATTAATACAATTTAACTAAATGGAAATACATTCCAAAAATTTATTTTGCAATTTAGTAAATACAAATGTAATAATTTAATTGATGATTTATCTTTCTGTGATTATTATTTTTTAAAAAGATGAAGTTTTAGTCTAATAGGAAAAGATTTTTATTTCTTGCCTAGTATTAGAATTTAGTGCATATAGTTGTGAAATTATTGATATAATTAGGATTTTTCTGAATACTCGCTCAAATAAATTCTGTATTTATGAATTTACAGAAGACAGTTACTACTTTCAAGCAACTGTTCATCATCTTGTGGACATGAATAATAAACATGATATCAGATTTATGAAATCGTGTATAATAATTAATTTTAAAGCTTTGCACAATCTTCATCAAAATTTAATAAACGGTATATTAAGTCAGTGAATAGTGAGCGATGCATGACATTTTTTATGTACTGTGAAATTAGAAAACGGTTTTGTATATTATAAATTTGCATTTTTTTGTGTCTCATGTTATCTTTTCTTTTGGAAAATAAAAAATGGTATTCATTATTCTATTGAATAATTATCTTTTTTTCAAAATTGAACTAAGTCCTTGCAAGAAAAATTTTGAATATAATTTTAGCTATTCAATGGTACTCTAAGTACTTTCATTCATGCTCAAGTTACAAAGAATTTTTTTCAGAATTAAACTGGTTATAAATAAAACGATAATCAAACGAACTTTATTAAAGACATATACGCTTTAGAAGTTAAAGATGCTATGGTGAAGATTTTCAGAGAGCAATAGTTTCTAAAATTATCAAATCGAAAGAAGAAAATTAACAAAACCAAAATAGAATAAAAGCAAGGACAAAACTTCAATGTCAAAGATTGTTTTCAGAAATTTTAGAACAACTTTTATAATGTCAGTCGCAAATGTACAATTGTATCTTATAGGATCAATAATTTTGATAATGCTATATGCAGCATTCTTATATGAAACTAAAACAAAACAGAAAATATCCCCAATTAATAAAAAAATTATTTTAATTTAATGACTGTTTTTCTTACCGCTAGTATGAGAGAATGCTTTAATTAAAAGCAACCGACTAACAAGACACCAAAATGCTGTTTGCTTTCATTAATTACTTCATTCCTATATTAAACCCGATTCGCTATTTTAATGGATGCATCGTTTTTGCTTTCAAGTAAATTAATCATTCTTATAAAAATCGTATAATAGCAAAAATGAATCATTTTATAATTATATTAATTTTAGAAGTTATAGAAATCCTATAACTATATTTTTGAGCTTCCTAAGAAATATAAAGAAATCTTACATTCACATGTGTATAACTATGCCTTTTATTGTTTTTCGAAAAAAAAAGAGATTAAAGATAACCACACACTTTTCCACAACAAATTTTTTATTCTCTTCGGGCGAGAAAAATCCTGAAACTTTTAAACTTTAAATAATAAACGAAAAAATCGTAGATAATCGTACCTATACAATACTAGCTATTACCCGCGACTTCGTTCACTTGGAAATTTTGATGAATATGTATAAGAACTGACGGTCTGATTAGCAGTCGGCAGTGGTTGTCT
The DNA here is from genome assembly GCA_026543055.1 of Argiope trifasciata. Taxonomy (NCBI): domain Eukaryota; kingdom Metazoa; phylum Arthropoda; class Arachnida; order Araneae; family Araneidae; genus Argiope; species Argiope trifasciata. The sequence goes on from JAPMOQ010044283.1 coordinate 241,952, forward strand.
AAAATCATCTGCGAGCAAAACAGCCAAGCCGCCCATCACCGTCTTTTAGAGGCGGATGTCGTATAGGCTGTGATTTAACGTCTATATCATCTCTCATTCCAAATTATTAACTTTCACTGGTACAAAAGAATTTCCCGACCGCTGTTTTTAATAGCGTTGTAAATTGAGGTATCTTCGCTTGCAAAATTTAGCGACAATTTGGAAGCGGAATGTGCAATCCAGCCACCATTAAGCAATGTTGTAGCAATGCCAGCGGAAGCTACAGCCAGAGCTATATTGTGGAGTTGGTCTAGCAGGAGATACTGCACAAATGTCTTCTCCGTATCCCCTGGTGCATCAAAAAGGAATAATCCCTCCTTTCCATTTTTTTATTTGACGCTGCTGGGAAGTAATCGTAATGTAATTTTATTGACCTGCGCTTTTAAAACAGAGGTGTCATAGTTTAGATTCTGCATAACTTTGCTTGTAATTCCCTTCTTGTAATACATACCTCCAGTGGTAGTCCGAAACCAGGGAGATATTTTCCAGATATGGAAATCATTTTATCAATCTAAACCAAAGTTCTGTTAATGATTAGGTCATTGTGAGTGACATATCTTCTGGTAAAGCGTCCTTTTTTTTATCCCAGAGCTGGAGAGGATTTGATAGTCCACAAGTGCTCACTATCATTACAAACAGATCTTCTAGTTACTTTCATAGCTAGTGCTTTATTACTTCTCTTCGAAAGATTAGATTTGCGTTTTATGGGCATTTCAAAAAACTATCAAATAATGGCAAATGAAAAACATTAAAACTAATCTAAAAATTGATACATAAAAAGTATAAGCATATTCGAAAAATATAATACTAAAATAAATGCAATTTAATAACAAAACACACAATTAACCTAAAAATAATTTATTTTCATTGTGTTCCCGAAATAAAACAAAACAGCAAATCAACTCCTAGTTTCTTTAAAATCAAGTCAAGTCTATTTTATTTATCTATCGAGGTCGAGATAGCTACAACAGTACAATGCACATAATTTTTAAACTTTTAATTTAAATGAAAACACAGTTATCAACCATCACTCGTTGACTTTCAACGCCAGTTGGCGTCACGCGCTTTCCTACGCCAGTTGGGATAACGCAATGCAGATGAGATTTTTTAATTTCCTTTATTCCATTTTATTTTAATTTAAAAGTACTTCAGAATGAATCCTAAAGATCGATTAATTAAACAACGTTTGATTTTAAAGACATCAAACACTAATAAAACAAACAGAATCGTTTGAAATGATCGATCGAAGCCATGCTAAGCCTAATCTGATTACTGATGGGAAAAAAAATTGAAAACTGGAACCTTACTCATCTGTGGTGGGATTTGGCCTCAGCTTATTGGCGCGAAAGTTAGTTTTTAAATAGTAAAAAATTAACCACTCAATTAACCATAATAAATAGTAACCAATGTTCTATTCCAGATTATAATCTATATATGTTCTAAATTTCATCCAATTCCGTTCAGCCATTCTGGTGTGATTGACTAACAAACATCCATCCATCAATCCATCCATACTTTCACATTTATAATATTAGTTAAATGAAAAATTGTAATATCATAATAAGTATCAAACTGTCATAAAATGGATTTTTTTATACTCATGTTTAAATCGAAGCTAAAATAAACTAATTATCATTACATATTCTTCTATAACATATATTTATCTTATAAAAATATTTTTTACATTCAGAATCATTGCTAATTTTTGAAAATATCTACTGTCAGTGAAATTAGCGACAATTAAGAATTTTGAATTTCATATAATTGTTCTAATTAAAAGCATTTCTAGTGGCTTGTAATACATTTAAGTTTCTTCTTTAACAAACAAAATTAAATTGAAAAAAAATTAAATCTTTGACTTTTGATTATGCAGCATATCAATTAGCAGGATAAATCTGTACAGAGAATTTGTTAAAGAGCATTAAAAAAAGTTTTTCTGAAGGTTAGGCTCCACACTTAAACTCTCTCAAAAAATAACAGACAAATAACGAGAAGAAATGCAAGAAGTTTATTAATTTGAATTATTTTCCTTTGCGGAAAAAGTTAATTTCTAGTCACCGTCTCTTTCCTGTCTCATTTGTTAGTAAGTAGCAAAAATGTCTTAGCGGGAGTTTGTGGCCTACATCTAACCGTTATTCATCTGATAGTAAAAATATATCTCACAGGAATAGTCAAGCTCCGCCAATTGGACTCGCGGTATTGTATTGTATATCTATGAAATATCAACAATTTTTTTTTCTTCTTTGCTCTTTTATTGCTCTCTAAGACGTCTCCAATTTCGTTGAATACGAAAATCTCCATATGAATTTGTGTGTAAATTCCTATAAAAATTTTTAATTTTTTTTTGTTTTTTTCTTAATAAGTCTCCTTGTAAAGAAGAAATCTTTAAAGACAGCTTTAATAGATGCTAGGTCAGAGACTGCCATCATTGACGATCAATTAAAGAACTCCAGATAACATGTGCACTTTAAATATCGGGCATATTTGCAAATTACTAAAATCAAGTATTTGTATTAATAAATTGGTTTTGAAGGAGATTACCCAGCACTTTTTTGTGAGTGAGAAGAGCTTACCAGAAGTTGAAAAATCCAAGTAAATTTTTTTCTGTTATAGCTGCTCTCCACTGCAAAATGTTTTTTTTTAATCTTTGTAAGCATTTTATTATTTCATAAATATTTAATTTGTGAAATTGTATACAATTAGTATTTTATTGTAAATCATATGTTTGTTCAATATTTAAAAAAGTGTTGGCGACATTGACTTTTGATATTATATATTTTTAAAAATGTTGGCAACGTGCATTTTTCTTATATATATATTTCCAAATTCCGAAAATAAAGGGAAAAGTTAGTTTTTGGCTGAAAAAGTCTATGTTTATTTTTCCCAACCCGTTTCTAGTAACGCTCGTTTTTTTTACCGTCATGTAACTAACTGGCTAGTTCCCATGTGATATAGATTTTAGAGTAATGGTGGTAATGTCTAGGGCAAGTTAGCTCGGAAGACACTATTTACCAACCAAGTCCTGTCCAGAACTAGTTGTAACAAGAATTTTGGTGAATTAAGTCGGGTTTTTCCAAAACCAATTCGAATTAGACGACAAATATCTAAACCAGTATTTCGTTTACAAAATCCTATGAGCACAAAATGCCAAATAACATACTCTTTACATTTTTATAACATTGGTCGATATTCAGAATATCGAACAACATTGTGTAGATATCATACAATATATTGTGCTCATAGGAAACTCAATTGTGAAATAGTTTTAATGTTACTAGGTATTTTTGGGGACACGTTGTATTTAGCATGCTACAGTTTTGAGTTACTGATTATACATATAAAATAAACGAATCCCTAGACAGATGATGAAATGAATGCAAAATATGATACAGATATGTAGTTTTTTATATAAAAAACGTACCTAATTTCAGAAAATTTAGTATGGAGCATTTTTAATTTATCGTATTCGCATGTGCTTTCATCACCCTTCCCATAAATGAGAAGAAATATTTCCCTTGGATAATTTTAATTGAAGATATATGAGGAATTTAAAAGTTTGGAGCAAAAACCAGATAGAAAATTATATCATTCTAGTTGAATTTTCTTAAATTATTTTGTTCATAGACATTCGACAATAAAAAAAAACATAATTAAATTTGTCGATATAAAAAACTTTTTCTTTCCTTCTTTTCGGATACGACAAAGTTAAAAAGAATTAAGTAGATAAATTCGATTATTTCCCCTATCTGTTTTAAACTATGCATTAACACAGATGCTTCTTCTTATAATCTTCGTAGCTAATTAAACAAAAAGCATTTTATTTAATTTTTTTAAAATAAAAAACAGTTTGGTTTTTTTAATTGCTTGTTAGAGAAAAAACTTTTTTCTTTTGTTATTAAGTATGTGGCATTATTTTTATTGGTTTCAATAGATTTTACAAATTAAACTGCACTAATTTAGTTTATATTCCCAATTAATCTATATTCCTTTGAACTCCTGTCTGCAGTTTATATTTTTTATATGTTAATATACATATATTTTTAAAAACTTTAATCGGTATTTGTGAAATGTATCTCTAAACTTTTAAACCTAACTAAACAAAAATTATTTTTACTAATGTTAAATAAAATAATTGGACAAATTAAATTAAAATATTTTTTAAAGATTTGCATTCATAGTATCTTAACTAGAACTATTAATATTTCATTAATTTTAGAACACTATTTTTATACCATTTTAATACATTTTAATACTAATACTATTTAATATTATTTTCTGAAAACTTTTCTTCTAAAACTCAATATTTAAAAGATTTACTGCTACAAATTTTAACAAACTAAATTTACAAATCTAATTAGGTGTAATTTAATTAATAATAGTGTATGTGGGTTTTAACATGCTACAGGCCAAACCGTTTGATCTAGAGCTACTAAGTTTTTCACAAATGTTCTTTGGTAAAGTGAAAATGCGCATGTCAGAACGATTTTTTTGAAGTTTTTATTGATAAAACATGATGCTGGATTTCAATGTGTTTCTGCAATGACAACCGAAAATATATCATCACAAAATGATTTTTACATCTTTTTAAATTTCAAAGAGTTATTTTCCCACTGATTCCAAATTTAGCACCTGAAAATTTCTTCAGTGTCGATATAATGAACCCTTAATCATAATCTGAATATATTTCTCTGCAATATTTTATCATTGTGAATGAAACTCAAATCGTTTTCATTGTGTCATAAAACATTTAATTGCTGGAATTTCTTCCATTATTGAAAGCGAAAGAAAGTTTAATTATATAGTTTGCAGGGCAACTAAAATAGTGAAATTACGATGTCGCTAAATTTAGAAGGTAGGTTAATTGAGCATTAGAACTTTTATTCATGCTTTGATTTCATGGAATTTGTTTTCGTCGAAATTTTCATGTACGTAATAAACCAATCATATACAAAGCAGTTTAAAAAAACTCGGCTTTAATGCACGACGTTCTCATGAAATTATATCTAAACTAGCTATTTAAAATTAAATATAACGAATATTTTAAAAGAACCAGTAAATCACTCAAGGAGCCTAGGGTAAAAGAAAGTGGACTAATCAAATAGAAATAAAATGGAATTCATTAATTTGATAAACCATTTCTAATGTTTTCGTTAAAATCAGTCCATTTATGCAAAATTAATTTTAAATTATTTTTTTCCATTGCTTTTAAATTCTTCATCAAACATCACCCAAAAATTGGGAATGAGGGTCTTCTTATACACTGGTTGTTTATTGCTTTCTTTTTAGGTGGAATAATAGTATAAACGGAATTCACTCCAATTACGTGCATTTTTACCACGGGAGAGATTCTATGGTGGTCGGCGCTGGTCATTAAGACTCAACTTTAGCTCCTGGGGTAGGAATGACTATAATATTACTATTATTTTTCTGTATACAAAATATATGCAAAGAAAGATGACACTCCAAAAAAATGCAATTTGCAAATTTGGTTTTTATGTTTCAGATATCCTGGAATTAAAAAAAAAGAAACTATTCATGTCTATCGGTGTATATTTGAACCTTTTAATTTGAAATTCCAGTGAGTTGAGTGAATAATGGGTATTCTATATAAATAAAACGGAATGTTTGTCTGTATGTCTCTTATGCGCTGCCGTACCACTCATCCAATTGCGATAAAACTAATGAATATTCTTGCACTTGCGGGATGGTCATA
>JAPMOQ010044283.1:247713-329431 GCA_026543055.1 Argiope trifasciata
CATAGACATAGTAAAATTACTTAATCTCTATAAATAAAAATGAATGTCTGTATCTCTCTTATGCGCTGCTGTGCCGCTTATCCGAATGGGATAAAACTTTGAGTACTTATTACTTGCACTTATTTATTTCTTCTGAAGATAGAAAAAATATTGCCAACCCTAAAATCTTGAATAATAAAGCTAAAAAAATACAACTAATATTATTTATGCTTCTCCCTTATATATGATTTAAATACAATGAATGTACTCATTTCCGAAACGAAAATAAATATTATTCTTTCTATAACTCCTAATTAAACAAGGCAGTTATTTTAAATTTCAAACAATATTTCCAAGATTATTTCTTCTGCGACAGCAATGCGCCGGGTACCAGCTAGTATATCTTGTAATTTTATTATAAATACATTTAAGTTATTAATATATATTTACAGCCATATTAAAAACTAGAATCATTTATGATCGAATTCCAGTTCACATGAAGACTCTTTGCCTTTTAATCATAGGCACATGAATCCAGTAATTTGAAAATTCAAAAAGTTAGAGATATAATAGTTGTGAAGTATTTTCAACATTAAAATTGTGAAACTGCTTTTTTTTAATTGCAAAAAACAATGTTGATTGGCCGCCAGTTGATATGAATAAGCCAGAATGCAAAAACTGTTATAAATAAGAAACATGGAATTTAATTCATGCTTTATCCATTAAAACTATAAACTTGTAGCCTTTCTCAAACATTTGATTCCTTATATTTATCTTCATTTTAATCCTTTAGATATAATTTTATGCTTATAATTCCATTAAATTGCAAGCATTAAATAGAATTATTTTAAATGATTTGCATACATTCTATTTATTGTGGACGTGAACTTTTTAATAAAGACTAATCCTATATCATCCAATAGTGTTTAAAACGCTAGTATGCGTTTTATCTATATTTTGAATTTTGAGGAGTTGCAATTTTTTTATTCGTTTCTTAAAGTGCAAGAATATTCAACAGCGGAGGCAAACAATTCCTTTAAATACTTGAAACAATATATGAAAACATTCTAAATTTCAGGACAAAAATGTAATCCTGTGTTCAAAACCTGGCAAAAAAACTTGGAAAAATTTGCATGATTATTAAATCACCAAAATGGCAATTTTTTAAATTTTAAAACTGTAAACAATTTAGACTTGTTGATAAATATTTCTGGACGATATAGCGAAAGAATGCCGAAATTTAACTCAATATTAATTTAATTAAAATTATAGCTCAGATTTCAAGGCCTTTCACCTAAGCCCACCCTCTAAGGAATATACGTACCAACTATAATATTTCCAGGTCAAACGATCTGGTATGTAGAGAGCACACACCCATTCAAATTTAATATAGCTGAGATTTATCTCAACATGTAATTGAAATCTTTCAGGCCAAATGTAAAGTTTTTGCCTTTATAAATTATTAGTCGTCATCGAATAACCAGCTAGTTGTCTAGGACCATTGTTTGTATTTAAATTTCTTATGCAGAAGTTGATAATCATAATTATCTTCATTATAATTTAACTAAAGACATAATTTGTAAGCATAAAATTATGACGGATTGCGATTTAAACTGTTTTATTCTTTGTTTTGATTATTGTGTATATACTGTATGAAGGAGTCATGCCGCATGACATTTACATGTGCATGCAAACATGACCATATGCGCCATATAATATTTCATTATACCTTATGGAATTTTATAACATTCTGATATTAAAAATGATACAGGCCGGGATAGCCTAGTAGGCAAGCCGTTGAACTCGCATTCCTTAGATTGCGAATTCCAACCCCTCCGACGGAAAATTTCAAGTATGGGGTGACTGCCGAACTTATAAATCTGTTGTGGCCACAAAGACCTCCATGTCGAGAGTAATACCACTAGGGGACTGGTTCAGAGGTTATCGTTCTCTGATTCAGGTCTAAATTATGATCTGTGAATGAAATACATGAATGAAGTTCGCTCCATAAAAAGTGTTGTGATGTGTGAGTAGCTAAGTCGTACTCTTGGCTCTTGTTGGTGGTACTGTAAACCAAGAGACTCTCTCACTCGATTTAAGTAGCTGACACATAACTGCCAATGAGGTTGTAAAGTGCCATAAGTAACATCACAATAACAACAACAAATGATACAGTAAACTCAACTTGTTTTATATAGAGTCTTTTAGCAACAAATGAGAAATACTGATAAATTTGAATAAGAAAATTAAAGAATTGTTATATTATCTTCAGCATTTGAAATATAGGGATTAATATCTTTAATTATTTTGTGTATAGAAAATTGTGAAAATTACTAAAAGTAAATTAGAAAGCATAATTTCAAAGATGACATTACCACAGCATTTTTTTTTAAATTGATAAATCTAAAATAAAATCATTGAATTATTTTCAACAATGGGCAAAGGGGTATTTAAAGAAACAAGGAAAATAACTGTTTCCAATATTGCTTAAAATAAATTTTATAAATTACAAAATTTAAAGTAAATATTGCAAGCCGATTAAAATATTATTTAAACGAATTTTGTTTATAAACTTTAAAATGTACTGAAAAAAATGCTGTGTCATAAAATTTCCGAAATTTATAAATGAAAAACTCTAAAATTTTACATTACAAAATTAACATTATTTTTAAATAATTGTGCCTAATTTTCCTCTCCAAATTGTTTTCATACCAAATTTGTAATTCTAATTGCAAGGGCTTGTCATTTTAAACGTCAAAAGACCAGCTTACATATATAGACCTACGCGTACTCACTCACACATGAAAATAAGTATACACAAAAACTTTGCTGCTATTATCATTAGTCAAAATTTTTATTGTCATTCATAGATGTTTGATTATATGTACCTAAATACGATTACTTCTAACTAAAAGATATAAATAACCTTGTTTAATGGAAATAAAAGAGAAATCATTCTAGATTTCAAATTGCATTACTGTGGTTTAGAACTTTCTTAATTTAAATCTCTGTGTAAAAATTTTAATAAATATATTTTTATTTTTTAGTATTCCTATAATCAAGATGTAATATTTTTAAGGCTATAAATCAAATTAATCTAATATTTCTTTTCCTTATAAGTGATATCACTCTTTCAACTCCCTTAATATTGTATTTATCCGTTGCTAGGCAACCTCTATGGGCAATTGATAAACTACTCGATATCTGACATTTGCAAGACATGGCAGCTGCTGACATTACAAATTTGTCTCGGAAAGTTGGAAGCGCTTCTATACATTACTCATTGAAAGAAATAAAGCATCGGCAGAAATTTCTTCGTGGCAGATGAATATTTGACGAAGAAAAATCTGCGAAAGACTATTAGAAGACTATATAGAATGATCGTACTGCAAGATAGGTGTTCGAAAAATATCAACACTTTCATGATGCATTATAATGATCATAAAAGGATAACAAAAGAAATGACTTATGAAAAGTTGAAAATAAGTTTACTTAAGCATTGCTTCGTACGATGAAGATGTATGGATATTTTTAAAACTCGGGTTTAAGGCTCTATAGATAAGATATACCCGAAATTCCTTTTTGGAAATCATATATTTTTCTGTTTGTGACTCAGCATATACTTCTAACACAGTACAGAAGCAAAACTTGAGAAAAATTGAATTTGATATGGGTTCCTTAAATTTGTATTTTTTCTATATTTTGAGAAAGTTTATTTCAATAGAATTCTATCTATTTGTCCTCCAAAGTGAAGAAAATGATATCCGAAAAGTTTGAGATATTAGCGATCTTTGAACAGTTCATTTTTCACTCCTAACAATTCGTTTCATAGTGAACTATCTACGACATCTAAAAATTTGTTATAAATTCTGCTTATGGTATCATCATTAGAATTGCAAATACGTACTGAATTCTGAGCAGACTCCTTCAATGGAATGACTTTATATCCTTTTTCGTACTTCAGTGCTTATGAATGGATCATAGGTGGAACAGTAATGGGCAAGGGCCCCTTTTCAGTTACTGGTCCAGGAGCCCTGCAGTTTATTTCAGGGAGAAGGAATCTGAATATATACCTCGACATCTCGAAATTTTAAAGAAAAAATTATAATAATGTGTGCTGCAACTTTCTCTTGGTGACAACTTTCGAGTTTATCAGGACAATAATTCAGAAGTATAAAGCTTATCGAATACGTTCCCGACTTCAATGTAATTACCCTCAACTTATGAGCACTTTACCCAAAAGACCTGATTATAAATTCCATCGGAAATTTGTAGGAATACCTTGAGAAAAAAGTCTGGGAACACGCCATTGTCTATAAACATGAATTGAAAAGAATATGGTTGCAGAAGTCAGAAAATATGATTTTTGTGAAGGATCTGTGCAATCTATGCCCAAACGTTTAAAAATAAAAACCAAGGACTTACAAAATAATAATTCATTTAAAATATTAAGTAGTTTTCCAAATCTTCTTATCCTTTCCGAGTCTAGCTTTTTGTTTTACTTTGCTCTTTGCCATAATTTCTGGTTTAAATGAATTAATTTATATTATTTGTTTATGTAATTGCAATAAGATGTATTGCATGTTTATGTAATTGCAGATTCAGTTAAGTATGTTTCTTATCATTTTAAGTTAAAAGATTTTGATTGTATTAGTACCTTTTCTTCGATGTCGAAGTTTGACTTGGAGCTACTAGATATAATTGCTAGTCTGGAACGCTATGCATTAATTTTAAACCAGAATACACAGTTGATATTTATGCAGCAAGCGTTCAATAATAGCAATAGCTTCCATACATACACATTATTTCTTCATAAACTTAAAACTCTTCACTTTAAGCATTAAACGTATTGCTGTTAAAACCAAGTGCAATTCATTAAAACCAGTGTCCTATCTTAAACTCTTCGTAGACAAAGTTTTATGAAGCAAAACAGAGTACAAGCATAAAGGCAGCGAGCACTATCGAAGATACGACTTGATAATCCAATATAATCACCTTTAATACACACAATGATCCTCACCCTGATCAATTTTATATACACTCAGTATTTGCATTTTTAGCAATAGTGAAAGGCATAACTTTGCATATCTGATTCGAATACTGCATTTGACATCATGGAGAGAGATTGGAAAAATACACAACGATATCGCAAAACTTGGTACCGGAAAATTTTACTCTCAATAATAAAGGTAGTTTTTTAAACTTTCATTTTCAATTTTTCTGTTGAGAAAGTTTCGGAGCTAGTCCAATTTGGAGATAGAAAAAAAATCGTTTCCCTAAATATCAACGCATACGCAATCTTATAGTCTTGCAATTCTTTCAAATCGATTTAAACTGGTTAATGATTTTAATTACTAAAGACAATTCGTAATAGTTCAGAGAATAATAATTTCGAAATGAATTAGAAACTTTAGTTGGCGATAAATCGCCAAATGAGACAATCTTCTGCATTATTTTCTAATAACCCTAAAAGAGAAAAATGAATGTCTCAAAGGCGATAAATCACCAGTTTGTTGCCTGTGCATTTTGAGGTTTCAAAAAAATCTCAAACTAAAACAACAATATGATCTCACATGATAAAAAGGATTTTATTCATGATTTGGGAAATATATGTAATAAATTTTATTTATATGGATTAAATTTGATACATACTCGAAACATATCAAATTTAATCCATTCCATTTTCAAATCACCGTCTCACAGGGAGGCACACACATTTTCAGAAAAGTTTCAGTTCAGATTCGAGGAAATCTAAAACTTAAAGACCAGCCGAAATTACAAATCCAGATTTTTAAAGACAGGCAGTACTTTCTCTTTCTATATTCTGTACTCGAGAAAATGTAAAAAATCTCCTTAAATAAAGTTATAAGATTATAGCATTTTCCCCCTCTTAGTTCTCTGAAAAATTTCTATAATTTTAACCATCAATTCTACGGAACCGTGTACTCCGCATGGTAATTACCAATTACAATTAATTAATTAATGACCATGGTAGTTAGGAAATTAAAAAAGTGTTTACACTCTAATGATCTACTAAATTTTTCCAAATTGGAAAGATTTCTTTATTTAATATTGAGTTTTTATGCACCTTTTAAAGTTTTAGTAATTATAAAATTTTTTGGGAAAATGAGAGCATATCTTATGCAATCGCCAAGGGAATCATCATGGTAATGTTTAAATGAGTTTCGGATAAGCAAACGAGATACTTTTCTGTAGATAGATTATCCCACAAATTTAAAAAGAGTGTTCTTAACCCAATTCAATTTTTTAAATCCCTTCATTTACTTATTTTTCTTAATTAATTAATTTTTTCTTAATATATTTTTGAAGTACATATTTTGAAAAACTTAAATGCTATTTCGAATTTGAATTTTTTTTTATTCCCTAGATCTTAAATGAATTATCACCCAGAATCTAACATAACCATTTTAAAACTATGCTTCTCTAATTGAACACATAAATATAATACGAAAACAAGAAACTGAAAAAAGTAGAAAATAGAATTTTGTTTTAGGTTATTGTAATGAATTTGCGGATCTATATCAAAGTCTAGACCAGATTTATCCAAGAAAAGTAATATTTCTTATAGCCAGACAGGGAGGATTGTTGTACGAATCCCTTTATATACATTATTCATATTAAATACAATAGTTCATCTTTTTATTCTTATTATAGGTATCTTTTTACATATAGTATCTATTCATCTTGAATTTTCTCTACCTAAGAAAGCAAGCTTAGTCAAAAAAAGAAATCTATCTTAAATTTCAAGTTATCATGCGAAAACATTATTTCCAAGTCTTTTTTATCTTAATTAATTTAAGTCAATAATCATTTTAAACAGATTTCAAACAATCACGAGATTTCTCTATCGGTTTCTATCTATTTTCAATTTTTATAGCTGACACACAAAGTTTTAGAGTCCGACAAATTTTCAAATGGAAAAAAATAACGCCATTGTTTTTGTAAATATCGACACATGCATAATCTGAAAGTCTCTTGATTGTTTCAAATCAGCTTAAACTGGTCAATGACTTAAATTAATTCATACAATTCGTAAGAATTCAGAGAATAAATAATTTCGAAATCAAGCTGTAACTTTAGTTCGTGATGAATCGCCAAATGTATGCATTATTTTCTAATAACCTTATTTTAATTAGTTGAAATTATCCCTGAACCAATAATTATCGATTAAACAAACCATATTTTAACAATACTGTGAAAGCCGACTCCAAAATAAAACTAGATTAGCAACGATAGATATTTCAATAGCTGTATTATGAAAGCCGATTCCAAAATAAAAAAAGGATAAATCGCCAATTTGTTATCAACGGCTTTTGAGGCTTCAGCAATTTATTGCCTACCAATCGCTTTAAAACCTCAAGCGAAAACACCATCATGTTCTCACATGATAAAAAAGAAAGTTTAAAAAATTAATCAAACGAGAAAAATTAAGCTTGCATACAAAGTAATTCAAGAACAAAATGGTTTGGACGCTATCCTGTACAGAGATCGCGTAGAAATTTCGCTTTTTTCCAGATGTGAGGTAGAGGGAAAAGACTTAATTCCAAATGTATATTTTCCTAACGAAATTTTCAAAGGGAAGCTTTTAAGAATAATTTTTTTCTTGCCCTTTTTGGGGTTCTTTTATTAAATAACTTTGCAAAAAATGATTTCAAATATTTTTCTTCTGAATTTTCCAAGTTTCCTTCGGCAAGTCGAATTTTATTATTGGCTATTGAGAACTTATAAACCACATTCCAAATTCCTGTTCATTCATTTTTCCAACGTCTTATAAACTTTCCAAAAAAACTTTCCTTTTTCAGAAAATATGTTTATAATATCACCCTGAAGTATATTTTTGATATTTCTTTCCTTCCAAACATTTTAAAATTCATCAAATAACAAATTAACACTGTAAAATAAAATTTATTAATTTAACACGACTTTCTAATTGAAATTTTCTTTTCACTTTTTTTAGAGAATTAGTTATTTATTTCATGGCCACATTGTAATATTTTTCACATTTCTCACTTCTCTTTTTGATTCATGTCATATCATTATTATTCAAAATAACACATAATAATTTTCATTGTAAATTTCAAATCTGTGATCCGGACACAGATGTATTTGTGTTGTACCTTTGCTGTACATCTGTTTTAAGTTTTGTGACTCATATTTACTGTTGTAACGCGATGTAATTTTTATGAGATATTTCTGAGAGTAGAATGCTTAAATTTACTTAACTAAATTACATTGCTTTAACTGGAATACAATCTCAACTATTTTTCATCTACTTAATTTTCTGCATCCCATTTGCTAAATTGAATTTAATAATTGACACCTGTGTGCGTATAAAAATTATTACAACTTGAAACCATTCTTAATGCTTCTAAATAAAGAAAGATAATTCTTACAAAATTTTATTTTTTATGTGGCAAAGAAAACCAGTTCTCTAGGGGCTCTCTTAAAAACAACAGCTGAAAGGTAAATAATAAATGGTTTCGGCAGATTGATTTCATTCAATATTTTCTTATAAAATAACATTCTATAACGAGATAAAAGGCCGATAATTCACAGTTTATTAAGTTTAAAGAGGTGTAATCGTGAACAGAGTATCTTGGAACATTTTTATAATTTAAAAATTATAAAAATTAAATTTTGAAAAACTATGTAATTCATCATAGAATTATATTATGCTATGCACATCGTATTCGCATTAAGGGGTATCGCTACAATTTCATAAATTCACATTTTTCCAATTCCCCTCCTTCCAATTTTTCGTCTTTTAATTTGTTCTGCTTAATGATAAATCTCTATGTATAAAATTTTAAACAAATGGAAGTAAAAAAATCCGAAGTTACCCAAGGAAAATATTTAGTGGCTATTACAATCCATACAGATGTAGCAAAAAGGTACCCTTTTAATACATTTCTTCGAGCAGTTCTGTCATAAATATGGTAACTTTGCTCTAATAACTATTCCTTCTTTTTCGAAGTTCTCCATTAAAAGAGATGTAGCAAAGAAGAATAAATATTCAAATTATGTATTTTTATTAGCATATTAATTACAAAAAATACTTAAGTATATTTTCGGAGCATATCGTTTCAAAGAATCAAAATTTCTGGAAAATTATAGAAATTAATAAAGCAAATTCAAATTTAAAAATTGGAGCAGTTGAAACATAAAAACAAGATGTTTATTTCTTAAAAAATTCCTTTAGATTTGAGATTATATAGTTCAATACTGAAATTTCCAGCATTTTTCAATACTTTGTTAAAATCTATTAATTTTGTATTTCATTTAATAATGCGTGTATTATTTAATTAATGATAATTTTTGTTCAATTTTGTTTTTTATTCACATGCTTAGTACTAAATAAAATCGTATTAAGTTTTTTTCAAAGTTTCAAGGTTGTTTTTATTGCTTTTGTGCCTTTTTTCATTAATTAAGCCTTTCAAAAATAATTTCTACTATTACAATCGCGTCTCACTATTTTGTCATATTTTATATACAACATCACAATGCTAAAAGTCTGAATTTTTTAGAAGAATAAAAATTATTTCAGAAAAAGAAATTAGTCTGTTAATTGGTATCTAATAATAATAATCATTGTTTGCAGCAATCTCTTCTAAGAATAAAAAATCATTCCTCCACCCCAAAAAAGCCGTTTGGTAACGTAGGAGTCAGCGATTTCTCTGAAAAGTTATGACAAACCCACATTCATTCATTTTTTTAGATTATTATTGGAGATATCAAATTACCGGAATAATAATAATTATTTTTGTTACAAATGCCAAACAATATATTAAAACTGAAGAAATAAATATTCTGATTCAAAATATCACACATTTTATATAGTTTGGAAAAATGCTTTATTCCTCGTTGCATCGAAATTTACATTGATCGCCTCAGATTACTTTTATGTTTAGAAATATCATAAAGCTTTAACTTCTGAAAACTTTTTTTTCTGTTTTCCATCCAGCCAAGAGCCCGCTTATCTGAAGGCAGCCGGGATCGATAACATCGACGGTCGAAATTTCAGTAGAGGCACGCCACGGTCACTTCACGGTCAGTACATAAATCCTTCTGAAGTGGGACTGCTATAAAATCCGGGCAAATATTTGAAAAGAGAGGAGGAAAACTCTGGCTGTCCATTAAAGTGAGGAACAAGCAACAGCAACCAAGAACTATAAAAGTTATTGAAATTTATTTACGCGTCTAGTTAGAAAAGTAGTCATGCTGTATTTGAAGCTTTTTTTTTTTGGAAAAAGGCTCCTTTTCGGCTCTTAAAGATTTCTTTTGAAAACAGAATGACAGGTGGAAAAATTTATATTTGTAAGAGTATTTTATAGAAGAATATAAAATGAAACTTCTTTACCTCTAAATATTATTACTTTTCCTTTTATGTCTTTCTTCTCATAAGAACTCTTGTGGGAAAGAGGAGGGGGTGGGAGATCTAAAATAAATACAGTTCCAAAAAATAAAATCCTAACAGCAAGATAAAATTATGCTAAATAGATAAAAATGTAAAAACTCTGTTTGGATAGATGACATCCAGTCAAGTTTCGCGTAATAATAATAATAATAATAGTGTTAATAATGCAATTATGGATATGTGAATCCCATACATTATAAAAACGTTAATTATTTGTCTTAGGAATCAGAAGTGTGATATTGGGCTTCATTTTTTTAAATACTTTAAGGAGACCAAGATGGCAGTATCAACAACTTGCTCAGCTTGAACAAGGCATAATAATAAGGCTACAAACAGCATCTTGCAAATAATAAGGCTACAAATAAAAAGATTATTGATAATAATACATAATAATAAGGCTACATTTATTTATCTTATAAACAGCATCTTTCAAATAATAAGGCTACATAATAATATCAGCATAATTACTAATAATAGATAATAATAAGGCTACAATTATTTATCTTACAAATCAGATGAGCGAGCTTAAGTTTAATTTTTTTTTTTAATCCTTTAAGGAGACCAAGATCGCAGCATAAACAACTTGCTCAGCTGGAACAAGACATAATAAGGCTACAAAGAGCTAGTGATATTCCAAGAAGATTACTTCTTACCTGTAAAAGAGTCATCACTGAGAGTCAACATTGCCGAATTAGTGCACATGGTGTGGCGCGTCTTACTATGCGTAACAGAATTTCCAAGTTGTACTGGACCATCATTCACCAGAGTGATACAGCAAACGACACCAAATAGATTGAATAAGATACAACTCTGGAAAAAAAATCTGTAGTACTAATGCCAATAACCCAAATGCCTGGTATCTGTAGCTTCAATGATGTCAAGCTAAAGCTAATCTAAAGACGGAATGATCTGTTTTGTTCTCAGGGAGAGGTCCTTTGGTCTTGATACCTAGTTAATCAATTGCTAGAAACAAACCTGTTTGTAGCATCAGAGCACGTAGACTTACAATAAGAGTTACGGGGAAGTAATTTTCTATGACAAAAGGAGCACTATCACCATTATTCTATGCTTTATTAAAGCAACTTCGTACGTCTGGCTAGTGATTCAACTGGATGTGTTGTTATTTTTAATCACAATTCTAGTGTGGGATGGGGGTATTTATTTACATACTTCTGCTGTTCTTCAGTGCTTTTTACGGAAATTTTGTACGTTGCCTTATCTTGAAAGATCATCAAAACTTTATCCCACGAAGTAAATATGAGATATTAATGGCTAACAAATCAATCTAACATCATCCGCAACTAGCAAGGACTATTGCTGATTCGTTTACTCAAGTGTAATAAGCGTAGAGCCCCTCTTTATAAACTGAGACAAAAATCTGTATGGCATAATAGATAAATGATGAATTCAAATAATTGCATTTCAAATAATGACAACCGTAGATATTACTAATGTATCTATAATTCAGACTAGAACTCATTCCTTTTGTGCATATATTACTGTGATCTTGAAGCTTTGAAGTAATAAATATTTTAATAAGGCGAATGTTTTTCTTAAATTTTATTCCTCAAATAATGTCTTCTTAATGTTTCAACCTCAGCTTTTACATTGCAGTAAAATATTTAATTTATATTATATTATTAATCGAAATAATTTACAAATCTATTTTATGTTTCGAGATAACAATACTTTTAATCAGCAAATGGAAAAATGCGTACCAAATTCCTTTAAATCGCTGAAAAATGACACATTAAAAAGAAATCTTATTCTGATTGTTCATTTCTGAAATGAATTTCAATCCTTTCAGCCTCATCCAATTAAAATGGGTTAATTAAATTTTAACTAATTATGTGCATGTATGCTAAATTTCATTAAAATTACTTAAGTCATTGTCTATATACCTTGAATTTAGTTAATACCTTAAGAAGTTTATCGGAAAAGTTTATTACCATTATATTTTAATCTGACAGTTTTTCAAATTTCCTATAAATTATTTTATTTGTTCAAGTTTATACTCAACCTCCCCTCATTTTTAATCAGCCAATAAGAAATATGTATATTAAAGTTTATCAAACTCGATTAGCCTTTTGAATACAGTATTTCATCATATATGCCAACACTAGAAAGCCACATTAACAAAGATAAATAATTTTTACGTAGTAGCATGTGGTAATAACTGTTGCTTAATGCCACTACAATGAGGATTATGACAGAGAGTAACCAGAAGAAGTAGGGTATAAGGCGTTTTCATGAATCACTGTTGCAATGATTATCTGTCGAAAAGTAACTGGGCTTCAGATGCTTATTTATTGTCACATCAGCTCTCCTCTAGTAACTGCAATTTGAATTTTATTTTCCTATGTACTTTGTTTAGATCTCTGATCTAACAAATTATTGAACAATGATTTTGATTCCATTTGGATGTTGACTTAACGTCTCAATTTCTTATTTATTTTGAACAAAGGATTCATTTCTCCTAACTTTTAACAGGGCCTAAAAGTCACAATTTAAAAGAAAAAAAATGTTTAAACAGATCAACTACAGAAAAGTGGTAAGATAGTAATGCAATACTGCCCAGTCGTTTCATCTTGGTATCTTCTTAAAAGGAGAATACAGAAAAGAATGTTTCCTGAGGACCAAATAATCGGGAAAAGACGGCTTACTGGTAAGATGCAGCATTTCAAAGAGATAGGATTTATTCTACTTTCTTTTCTGCCTTTACCTCAATCTTCAACCTCCTAAATCCTTCGGCAATGGCAGAAAGAAAAAATTTCTGACTGATTTCTTGACCTTTTGGTCTTTGTCCTAATATCCTCTTTATCAGTAGATTTCTATCCACTGATAAAGAGGATTTATTAAGAAAAAAATCTGACTTACTGTTCAAAATGTCAGTAAAAGTAGTAGCCAAGAAACAGTTCTTATCTTAGTGCATGAAAGACGGAAAAAAATGTTTTTTTTCTATGTGTGCATTAGTATTGAAAATTTTTTTTGATGAAAGAAGTAAAGACATTTTTTGTAAAAGATTTTAATTGGTTAGAAAAACTTATATTAAGTTTTCATATCTTTAGTGAGCTACATCTAGTAAAACTCATAGCCAAATCTATGACCCCTGCGCAGGAAAACCAAAACAAACCAAATTTTAAAAAAACTATTTGAGATGAAACTTAGGATGCATAGACTCAGATTAGATTTTTTTTTCTAATATTTCTATTGATTAAGAAACAGTTTTCGTACTAAAATTTTAAAATACTTTATTTTATGAAATAACTTCTTTATGTATATTTTGTTTATAGACGAAGCTTATCTCCAACGTCATGGTTTTGTCAATACTCAAAGTTACAGAATATAGGCAAGAGAGAAACATTTCCAAGTATAACCACTGCATCTTCTTTTTCAAAAGTTCACTGTATAACAAGGGTTTATGAAAGCATTTATCATTGACCCTTACATTTTTGAGGAAATTGGTTTTTGGGTCCTGGAATCTATACACGTTATGAGTTTATACTAAGGAACATGTTATGAGTTTCTTTTACACAACCAGTTCGCAACTGTTTTACAACAGCTCAGATATGTGGAAAACACAATTTTTATCAAAGTGGCAATCCTCCGCACATTTCATCACTATTGAATCCATAATTGAATCTGTATTTTAGAAATGACAGAATTATCAGTCGCCGTTTCTCAACAACCTAGGCACTGCGATCTTCCGACTTAAGCCTTTATGACTTTCCAACGAGTGTTATCCAAGGGATGATGTGAGTGAAGATTGAATTTTGAACTCAGGCGAATTAAAAAAAAACACATCGCAATCAATATCTTTATAACACTATGATCTGCTGTGGTGCATTCTATTTTGCGCTTTTACTTCGTAATAGAAAACGGTGGAAAGCACCGTTTTGACTTTCTGAGCAAGTCATCACCGACATCATTTTCTTGAATGTTTCATCATATTTTTTATTGTCTTTAGCCTAAGAACAGTTAAAAACCGATTTTTTCTAAATCATTCCAAAATATTCTGCTGTGTATATAACTTCAGGACTGAACTATTCTATTTTCTTTACGCATAAATAAAAAACATATTTTTCGCAACAATTTTTTTATTAACTTAAAAATTAAACATTTTTGTGACAATTTAAAGTTAATGTTTTAGAGGAGTTTATAGAAAATTAAAGGAATGCCTCGTGTTACGATCAGAATGGTGTAAAGTTTCTATAATAGTTTGAGCATATGACTATCAAAATTTGAAGCTTAAAAGTATTTTGCTGAGATCATTAAGATAAGGTTGCGTAAAATATTTCATTAAAACTTTTAATGGCCATACTGATCACCAAAGCTGATTAGTTATAAAAAGAAAGATTAAAGGATAAATAATGATTAATTTTATTCACAGAGTAAAGATCATTATTTAATTTACCACAACATTAAAATCAACACAGACTCAAAGTTTTCCGATTACTTAGCAGCGTTGTCCTATAAAATGTATGAGTAATTACTATGCAGAGCTTATTGTGTTGAATCCCAGGATGAATGATTGCTTCGAATTCTATTAAAACAGTCTCTTTGTGGCTCTGATTTTAAACAAGCTTTGCAGAGTGACGTAGTGGGCAATTTTCTTGTTAGCGAGAAACAGTCACGGAGCCCCCTTTTCGATCATGATCCGCTTGGACGCGAGATTATGTCCACTCGAAACGGACAGCGGTCAGGTGATGGATCGGGGGGATTCTCGACGCTTTCCAGTTTGCTGTTTCAGCTTCAAATAGATTGAGTCGTGAATATTTGAGAACTTTGGCTTGTCAATAATAAAGCATGACCTCGCTTTCCATCATTTCGAACACACATCTGATGCCTTTAAAACATTTTTTTCTGGTTTGATTGGAAAAATTCCGTCACAAAGTAATACTTTTGAAAGATTCGATTTTATTAACAAAACCTCAGTTATGAAAGCAGAAAATGTGTGCTTAAACGGGAAAAACATTAACTTTGATTTTTGTAAAGCAGATAATTGTTTTGAATTGTGCATAATGTTTCCGATGGAAAAATTATTATCATAGCAACGAATTAATTGATTTGAAAACATTTCTGAATACTTTTATTTTCTCAAACACAAAGATTAATTTAATTTAATTATATAGTCCAATTTCATTCGAACTCTTCAATTCTTTTGGAACGAAATTCGTAATCTTGAGTTGTTGTTAGAAGACAAACAAGACAACAGAGATAGAACTCTTACTTAAAATATCGATAAAATATGAATTTAAGACATTTGGATCATAACATCAGATTTAGCTTCAATCAGATCCATATATTCTGCGAATCTTACTGTTACGTATTTCAAAGTCGAGTTCGTTTGGTAGTGGATGTATAAATTGAGAAAAAAATCAAGAGGTATCAGTAGAAAACAACGACGATGTTTATTTACACAAAGACGACAAATATTTACAGTTAAGACGAACAAATAGCAGCACACAACAACAGCAGTAGCCCATAAGTAGTAACTGATCTCACCGCATAAAGCGGCCAGACAGAATTCATCAGGAGAGGAGATCATCGGAACTTTGTTCTACGGTCTCTCCAGACAGCCAAAACTTCTCATTGTCCCTTGCTTTAGCTGTATCGTTACACGACTCACAACTCCACACACAAGATTCGATGCTGCTTCCCCAGTAAACAACAGGACTCAGCGTTTCTTCCACAGTAGCCAACATGACTCGGTGCTATTTCCACAGTATACAACAGAACTCAGATCTGCTTCCACAGTAGACAACAAGACTCGGCACAAAGTAATTCACCACTCTCAACAACGCTGACACTCCGACGTTACTTCGCAACCCTCTTGATGACTCATTATCTGTCTAAGATTCTGGTTACGCATCAATTCACCACCCATCCTGTGACTACCGGCCTTTTATGATGGTGGATCAAGAGCCTTCTAGGCCATTCAGGACATATCTCAGTTCCTATTGGATGGATAGTGAAAATTCTTGATATATCCAGCATTATCCATTTTGTTTCCGAATTTGCCAATTGGTCAACAAGTTTGTCGACAAGCTCTGAGGTCAATGACGCGACACTCGATTAGCATCCCCAGAGCTGATCATACAGCGGTCTTCACAGTGATTTAAATAACTAGGTGGGGAGGCAATTTTACAGGCTTTCAATTTTTCTTTTTAGTTTCTTTCTTCTTTTCCTTCAAGCTTTCAAGTGGCACATTAGCGTGATTAAAAAATATACTCAGTTATTTTATAACCTACATTTGGGCTACAATTAAGCTTATAAGCTATATTACCGAATAAGAGTAAGTGAATGCGAATTATGATGAACAAGAGCACTACCGTGTAACGTCAATCCTGAAGAACTTGTCTGCACTAAAACTTGAAATAACGAACTTGCAATCAAGTCAAAATTAAAATCTAGTTAATGATTCCTGATAATATAAACATTTATTTCTTTTAAACACATCATGTGTGAATTTTGAGAATATAAAATATTGATGTAAGATATTTTTTATTTAAAAAAAGCCTGTTGGATACAAAGTTATAATTTTTTAAGTCTTAAATAAGCTTCACAAGAGAAGTTTAAGCCTTAGATTTTTAATTCATTTTTAAGTTCTTAATAAAAGGAAATCAATCGATTGAAAATACATCAAACGAGTAGTTTTGTATTATCTCAAACAAAATAGTTCTTTTTTTAAAAGCTGATTTAACTTCTTTTATTTTTTAATAGCAGTCTTTGGCTATCAGTTAGTTTGCCGAGATTAATGGTTTCTGAGCATTTCAATCATTTTTTTTGCAACTTAGTTTTATTGGCTTCCTCAGAAAAAAATCTTTAAATTTTAATATTTATATGACACATAATGTTTTAATGGTTTTTGAACAATTCAATTAAGTATGTTTTTCAGCTTAGTTTTGACGGTTTTCTCAGAGAAAAATCAAAATCTAAAGCATAATATTTTAGGAATCCTCTATTTATAGTATTGTTCATTCTTTTAACCCTCTGATGACTCCTCTCAGGAACCATTCAAGACGGCTTTGTTTATTTATTTTTCAATTTTAATTATTCAGAACGCCTACAGAATAGGAAAAAAAAAATAGATTAATTTTTGGTGGAATTTCAACTTGAAACAATTATATATTAATTTATTTTCTGGAACAATAAACAACTTCTTGTATTAAATGAGTTGTTGTGCATCTAACTAATTTTCAGAGTGCAAAGAGTTAATTTTCTATCAATATTTTTATTCATCTATTTATATCAGAAAAAAAGCACAGCAGGTTTTAAAAATATATACAGTTTTAAAATTTATTACACAGCTCGATTTTGTATATAAATTTTAATAGCAAACACAACAAATTTTCGACAATTTTTTAATTGATACTTTATGCTAAAGCCTGTTCAATATGAAAAAGTAAACTGGATCTTTATATCTTAATCACCAATAATTTAAAAAAAACTCAATCTTATTATTTTTAAGTATCTGCAAAATGTTCTAAGTTTCAAAACGCCGAACAGTTCGAGTATTCAATCGCTTTTTAGCGACGTATTAACCAAACTCGTTCGAAACGAAAAGATCCAAATTTTCTCAAGGTATTCGTAATTCATGAAAAATCGACATTCAGTAATCCCTGAAAATTGAGCCATTTATTTTCTAAGGTCCTTAATGAGGGAAGCAATTTTAACGAGAATCGTTTTTAAGTTTTCTCTCAGAGGACGATCAAAACATGTCGTAATGAAAGACCATAAATTTCACTTCAAATCTTCCAGACTTCAGAATAAATGGCCTTAATTTTGTTTGGAGTAAGCAGTAACACATTTCTCAATCTAAAAGGATTTTTAAAAGAAGCGCTTTTAGTTTCTTTCGAGTTAATGGAATGTATTGGAATAAAAGTCATTTCCTTTTGTATCTTTCATTATAATAATTCATATTTCTAGAAAAACTGTTGTTCTTCTAGAATAATTAGGTTTTTTTTTCAGAATAAAGCATTATCAACAGATTGTAATAGGGTGCAAGAAGAATTCCTTTTGAAATAAACTACACCCTTTTGCATTATTCTGTTATTGTTATTATTAATTCTATTCTCTATTGAAAGGAGAACTCTTTTCTTTTCATATCCTCTTCATATCATCATTTAATTATCGTTGTATTGGAGCATACGATATTTTAAATTCCGATAAGATGGTCAGAGAAACTTCTGGGTCAACATCCCATTCTTCAGACTTCATTGCTACACAAAATGGAAAGAAATGTAACTTGTTACAGCAAATTTTATAGGCATCATGTTTGGATGGACTTTATACAACTTTACGAACTTTATACTGTCCTCTTCCCCCCCCCCTGAGGGCAAGCGGATAGTATAATAATTTGGGACGACCTGTGTTGTAACGTATACTCACATTACCATCATATTGGAATCGCTGCCAAAGCCTGGAGATAACACTCAGGGCGATTCTAAGTTCCTAGGATACTTCCAGCTGAGTACGCCTACATTTCGGAAGGTCGATAATTTTACCTCATAAAAAACTACTCAAATGCGTCCTTAGTATCATAACTATGCAGTTATTGCACTGAAAGGCTTATAAAGAGCTTGCGAAGAATTTTACTTCTTTGATTGTATTCCTTATACATCACTTTTCCACTGTGACGTATTATCGGTGTCATCTAGTAGGTTCCTGAAATTTGCATATGATTTTTGAAGATGTGTGTAAACATTTTGTGGGTGGCATATGTATTTCAGAGTTCGATTTATGAGTGACTCTGAATTATTCGTAATATTTGGACATGGGTGTAGAATTCCGAAAAATACAGTAAAGAAAAGCATAGTTAAAGTAATCCTTTTGTTCACAAAAAAAGTTTTAAAAAAAACGTGAAATGAGATAAAGAAACGAAAAAAAAAAAAAAAGATGAAATCTTGAGAAGGAATTGAATGTATCTGTCTTTTTTTATATATCAACATAATTCAGTACTTATCAAACGGTTCCTCTGTTTTCTTCATTTCTTCTCAGCTATCGGTATGATCAAGGAAAAGGATGAAACTCAATATCGGCATCATCGAAGTGAAAGATGTTTTCATTTTCACGAAAGTTAATTTTTTATTCATTCTCTGGATTTTTTTCTGTTTTCAAAAAATAAAAATTGTATTTATTTTCATTCAATTTTAAATTTCAAATTGAAGAAGTTTTGAAGAGAATGAACTCTTTCAATGTGATTTAATCACTCCTTAACAGTTAATCATGAAGTTCACATTAATTTATTGTGTCACATTATGTCTTTCAGTGTAATTTAATCACTCCTTAACAGTTAATCATGAACTTCACACTAATTTATTGTGTCACATTATGTCTTTCAGTGTGATTTAATCACTCCTTAACAGTTAATCATGAACTACACATTAATTTATTGTGTCACATTGCTGGACAACAAATCACTTTCTATTAAAACTGAGTTTCTTCCTAAGCAGTGTTAAATAAAACTATAGAAATTGTTGAAAACATGATTTCGAGACTTTGGAGATCTCCATGTTTTAAACTTTTCCGAACTGGAGATCCAAATCTTTAGAATTATATTTCCTATATTTCATCTACCAGAAAAATGAAGGAATCATATGATGAAATCTTATTTGAAATTTTTATTCCAAATTTTAAAATGTTCATTAAGTTATGGAAAAACCCGCTAATGAATGTCTCTGTGAAATTTTTTTGTGCTATAGCAAAATTTGCATCTTGCGAAATGAAGGCACTACTCTGTTGTGCAGAGACACTTTTCGGTAATCCCCTATTTCTCCTTTTCTAATTTGTTTTGAATACTTATAGAATTAATAAATCGAAATGATAATTTTGTTTAAGATTTAAGTAAATAAATTTTAATCTAGCCATTCCAATTTATTAGTTGATTTTGTTTAAAAATTTAATTTTAAAATAAATGTCCTGAGTCATTTTTCTTGCAGTTTTCACTACTAGTTTTAACAGCTGACTTAGCTGCGAGTGAATAGCAAAAGATTACGTAACTGCAAATTAAGATTAATTTCATATTCAGATATGTAAGTTTTGCATAAATGTATGAAAAAAATGCTTAATGAAATATTTTTTAATTAATTTTTTGTTTATCATAAATCATCCATTATTTAGTATTAATTTTCGAAAATCATTCTCTTTAATGTAAAGCGTTTAAAACTTAACTTCTAGCATCCCTTACGCTACATTTCTTTCAGCACTTTCTTCCTTTTATAAATAGTGCAGCGAATTAGATTTGCTTTGTTACTTCGCTTGCGCAACAGATAAAATCAAACTGTTTTTGTTTGAAATCATAATTTTTAAAAGTTCCTTCTCTAGGATGGCAGGAAAACAGTTTTTACTAAATTTTCATAAAGGTTGAAAGTTCAAAAAAAATTTCACGTGAATTTTGATGAATTTAGATATCTAGATGGATAGAAAAATTATTAAAATTCTTGATTAAATTTACTCATAGAGAAAAATGAATTTGTTGCAACTTTGTACAGCTAGTTAACAACATAAGCGTTGACTTTAAAAAATAAAAAAATATGCTTCGGTTGATGATGAATAAAAACTCCAAACAAGAAGATGGGTTTAAATTCTTATAAATTAAATTCTTATTAAATGATGCACTTTTTGACAAGGTTCAAGAATAATTCAACATTAGATATGCAATCATTTCTTTAATATTCCTTCATTCAAAAAAAATTCTGATGTTTCAAAATGTTTGTAAAAATGAATTACATTTTATTCGAAATTTGCTAAGATAAACCCCTTTGTCCAATCTCTGGAGAAATTTATTATCAATCCCAATTAGAGTTACCTTGAATTTCACAATATCCATATTCTTTTTTGTTAACAATTACATACAACTGAGGATATACTGTTACGAACCTGTAATTTTGCTTCTCATCCCAAACAGTGTCATCGTAAAAAATACCTTTTTATTGGATGTTCGCATTCGTGATTCCAGAGCTTTGCGACGAATTTAGCAACTTTGGGGCCAAAATGGATAATACCGAAGACTTCGAGAATTTTAACAATTTTTTCATTAGGAATAAAGATACGCCTGATTGGCCTAGAAGATTCTACATCCACCTCCCAAGAACTATAAAAGGCCGGCATTCTCAAGCTACGAGAGAGAGTAGAATTAAATTAGAATCATGGAACAGTGTCAACCATCAACCGGCAATGAGCAGTTCTGTGAGAAGTAGTGAGTTGGTAATCAGTTGTGCAGCTAAAGCAAGGAGACAGTGGAGGAAGTTCTCCCGTTTGCAGACACCGTCGTGAGTGTAGATTCAATCTACGCTCACCTCTCCTGCTAAGTTTTATGTGGCCGCTTTGTGTGCTGAGTTTGTTATTACTACTACTTACGACTTATAAGCTATTGTTTGTTGCAGTGTGCTGCTGTGTGTCGTCCTGTCTTCGTCTCGGCTGTATACATTCGGCGCCCTTTTGTTGGTACCTTTGTGTTAAATAAACTCATTGTTGTTTTCTACTGTGGCCTGCTGATTGTGTTTTTCATATCATATATCCACTACAAAACGAACCCAGTGGTGTTCCGTGACAGTATTTACACCAGCGAGTACTTAAAATAAGAGGATGAGATGTTTTCGTCATGGTAATTGGTTCTCGCCACCCGGCTGAGTTCAGAAATAGTATGGGAGCGACTACCTCTTAATAATGATGGGCCGTTCTTCCCAGAGAAGGACTGATAATGGCCCTTAGAATGTAATCTTAGTTCTTTCAAATGCTGTTGTGACGGTCTGATCATACAGATTTATCGGAGAGCTACAGAGTGGGTCTGAGTAGTCAGAGTGTAATGCTATGTTTGCCTATACGTTTCTTAGTTTATTTCGTGTGTATGCGAAAACAATATTTCAAAACTGAATGAATTAAATAAATGAAGGCTTACACACTGTGTCGACATCAAAATTTCCGATTTCTATAAAATGTCTTTTTCAAAATGGATCAATAAGCCGAAAAAGTACTCAAAAGTGCATCGCTTACTCTCCTCACTCAATGAGAAAGTTAAAAATAAAAAGCATCAAATCATGAAATTATAAGAGAAAATCGAAATTAAAATTGCCCTGAATATTAAATTCAGAAACATATGTAAAATTGCAATGAATTATATTCAAATCAAGAAAGTAAAACAGATGATCTAATTCATTCCTTTAGTGAAAACTCATTTAAATTTTCAGTTTTAAAATTATTGAGTTTTGCAAAGAGAAGAGGGTACTTAGGGACTATTTATACGCGCTTTTCAAGTTTCATTTACTGGATTCATTCAGCCCATTTCTGAAGCCTTTTAATGCACTTGGTAAACAACTCTCCAGCTTGATATTAATAGACTGGAGTGTTTATAATTTACCAGTTTTAACGCCAACAAACTTAATTACATCAAATGTCTGGCTGCAAGTAGTTGAGGAAAGAGCATTCCTTCAAAGAAGTTGGATAAATTAAAGTGTATTCAAATTATTTATTTTAAGTTGATTCAGTCTATTGTCAGTGAATAAGCCTAGCAGATTGTCCACATTGTTAATGATTCTTCAAAATAAATGGGTTTTATATTGAAATAATTGTGCTGAAATCATTTATTAGAGAATAATTTAATTACATTTACTTTTCAAAGTCCTTTTTAATAAAAAAAAAGTTTGATTTTAGTTATTGCTTAATTTGCTTGATGAAAATTTTTTTTCTTTCGTTGGTTTTAGCTAAATAACAAAAAATTTTGAATTCTCATATAGCAAATACAAAATTTGTTGGAATCAGTGAAAAATTAATGTCAAGACTTTGATGATTTTATTAAATGTAAACTATTAAATTAATGTACAAAATGCAAAAAAAAGCATTTTTGGAACCATGCCGTCTAATAACCACTCTGTGAGCACAGTACTTACAAATGGAACTTCAAAATTACAGAGCCAACCAGAGTGCCATTCCCAGGCTTTAGCAACGGTTCCAAGATGATAGTAATGTGAATAGACGTTACAGCACAGGTCTCTCCCAAGTTACAACATTAAATAAGGACCGGTATTTGGCAGTCATTGCCGAAAGAAACAAATGAAGCACAGCATCAGACCTATCTCTTCAGCCACTGGTAAGATAGTTCAAGGCAGACCGTGTACATAAGCTTAGTGCAAATTGGTCTATATGCTCGTGGATCTGTCAAATGTGTTCCACTTACTCAACTCATTGTGGAGTGCGGTTAGTCTGGAATAGAAAGCATTCATTGTGGACACCGCAACAGTGGGCTTGTGTGACGAGTCCAGGTTTAGCTTGCAGTCAGATTCCCGCCGTTCTTTAATATGAAGAGCGCCAAGTACCTGTTACCACCAAAAGAGCATTGTTTAACGACAATGTTACGGTAGTGCAGGATTGCTCGTTTAAGGAGGATTTCTTCTG
The DNA here is from genome assembly GCA_026543055.1 of Argiope trifasciata. NCBI lineage: Eukaryota > Metazoa > Arthropoda > Arachnida > Araneae > Araneidae > Argiope > Argiope trifasciata. The sequence goes on from JAPMOQ010044283.1 coordinate 271,523, forward strand.
GGTTCCAGAACCGACTTAGATGTTCAAATTGGAACCATGACAGGGATCAAACATGCAAGTTTGTTTCGGGGCGCCACCGGTGTAGAATTCGTGCTTATAGATAACATCGCCCATCCTGACCATGAAAGCATCGTAAGCGAATGCTTACGATGCTTTCACGGCCAGGACGGGCGATGATCACGGAGGATATCCCCCGTATGGTCTGACCAGCCTTCTCATCTGTCTTGAACCCAGTAGGGCAGGTGTGGGACATGCTTGGCAGATGTCAACCATTTCTACATGTCTACCGAACTTCGGAGAGCATTGCTTGATAAATGATGTAATATTCCACAAGATCAGATTGATAATTTACTTAGCATGCCCTAGGCGTTGTGGGGACTGTATTTCATCGTCTGGAAGACATACTACGTATTAACTATCAGACCAACCATATAATATTGGTTTTTGTAAATAGTTTTTTGTTTGTAATTTGCTCCAGGTAGAAAAAAACTTCAATTTTTATTAAGGATATCAGACATATCGCATCTTTTTTGCTCTTTACCTTCTGTTTAATAAATAGGCTTTACAAATAAGTCCCGTTTGTTTTTCTTCGGAGTTTTTCTTTTCCTAAACATACACTGTCTTTTATTTGTGGACATGAGTGTAAATCCGATAACGGAAATGATTTAAGAGTAATCTGAAAACAACAATTCGAAAACACAGTAGGCAAAAAAAATGCCATTTTAAATGTGGATGTCAGAATTACCTATCAAATTTTTCACTCCCTCAGTCAGTAGGAAGAGTAATTTTTCCGACTCAACGAACGGCAATTTTTCCTATTCTTTACTATTCTAAGAAAGTGAAACATATATTGTATTTAATACATTGGGAAAACATTAGTATCTTGGAACATCTTTTTCTATTATTTGATTACAAATTCACAATTTCTTTTTTCATTTCATGTAGAGATATTTTATTAACTTTGAAGATTGATTACAAAATTAAAATTAATATTGCAAGCAAAATGATGCAGGATGCAAGATGTGTTGTATCTTAAATCGTACAGTTATTCTAAACTGTTATTTGCCGAATTTCGACTAATTCTTGATTAAAAATAGAAGAAGTGTACTTAATCTCAATAATATGCCTTCTCTTAAATGTTCAAACAGCATTGGTAAGATTTAAGCCTATTAACGTTAATAAACTATTTTCTATGATTTTTAATTAATGGTTTTGGTGTGTGTCTTGTCATAAATAGGCTAAACTACTGAGGTGCTTCTATTATTTTTCGCTTTTCTGCTGTCAAAATTTCCTTATTACCAAAGCAAATTTAGCCAGATAACTAGTTCTTTTTCTTCTCGTCAATCCAACTCTAATCTTTGCCATTTTTGTTGTATACTTTACTAAACAGAGCTTGTATTTTTCTGTGAAAACTTCTTTAGCGTCTTCTTTAAAACTACGTGTGAATTTCTTTTTTCCAGTCTTCTTTTGGTGACTTCCAAGTCACCAAATTCAGAACCAATATTATAAATTTAATGTTAAGCAAATAAAGTTTTCTTTTATCTTAAAGTAGATGCAATTTCAGTTTATTTTCGATAGAATGAATATTGTTGTAAACCTGTAATATTGTTTCCCAGCACAATTAGTTCAACCTTTGGAAATATCGTTTTTGGAATCATTGGGTGCTGATTGGGTGTCGCATCAGTGATCTCAGAGCTTGGCAGCTATTTGGTGATTTTGGCGACAAAATAGATAATACTGAAAATTTTGAAAATTTTACGATTCATAGAATAGGATCCGAAATACGCTTGATTGGTCTAGAGCCTTTTCTGACTACCTTCTGGGAACTATAAAAGGCCAGCAGTATTATACAAGAGAATCCAAGAGAAAATCTTTTCAATTTCTCTTATATTCATTTTCTTCCTAGGAGAGATTATAATTTGCATGATATTTAAATAATTGTCATCGAAGAGAATCCAACAGAAAATACTATCACTTTATATTATATCCATTTTCTTCCTAGGAGAGATATAATTTGTATGATATTAAAATAATTATCATCCAAAAGAATCCAAGAGAAAATGCTGTCACTTCGTTTTATATCCATTTTCTTCCTAGGAGAGATTATAGTTTACATGATATTAAAATAATTATCCTTAAGATAAAATAATTTCACTTCATTTTATATTCATTTTTTTTCCTAGGAGAGATTATAGTTTGCATGATATTAAAATAATTATCATCCAAGAAAAGATAGTTTCACTTCATCTTATAACCATTTTCTTCCTTGGAGAGATTATATTTTACATGATATTAAAATAATCATCATAACGGTTTCTTTGATACTGAGAATTTTTGAGATGAAGATGATTTTTAAGATTCCTTCGCAGCTTTCCATGGTGCAAATTAGTAATTTTAGGTCATAAGTTTTATAGTATTTTCTAAGCATGTATCAAATTTCATCTTGACATCTTTTTTCTTTTGAAGTGATAGATTTCACTTGTATTCGAATGGCCCATCAAACAAACTTCATCTGAATTGATTTCGTCCGAATTTTATAAAAATCTATAAATTATATGACATATAAATTTAATACTAGCTCAAAGCGTTTGGGATTATTGAGGTTTCAGCCAAACATGCGGACAGGCGGACAAACAGAGAGATACGTAGTTATAGTGCCAAATTTTTCGAATTCAGGGAAGTGAAAAATGAAAAAATTCTTCAACACTTCTAATTTTTTGACGATTTTTTATATCTTTAATATGAGAAAATGAAGTGTTTAAGCAATAAAATGTAAATAGTTTTTCTTGATAGTTTATTGAATATCTAATTTTCAATTAAAACATATTTTGTTACGAAACATTGATATAAAAAGAAATTCTTAACACACAATACGAAACTAAAAGTGTTTAGTCAAATTAATTTATTATTCTGAATGTATCAGCATGGTTTATAATCATCCTCAGCTGTATGGCGTAAGTATGCAAAAAAAGAAAGGAAAGAAATGTTATTTCGCATATGCAGCATATATATGTAATATAAGAAGACCTAAGTATGTTGTTCATACCTTAAGAAATAAATTAATGAAACAAGTGAATATTAATTCAACGGTGTGCAAAAATTACATTGTTTGAATGATTAAGAAAATCATTAACTCATTGTGGATTTAATTTGGGAAAGTGAAAGGAAATATTTTTAATTAGTATCATAGTACTATTGGGAGCAACACAAAATACAAATAACAATACATATATACAGATGTTTCGTCAAATGCAATTCTATCTGTTCTGACTCCTAAAACAATTAATGAACGAAACTTTAAAAGAACTTCATCCTTCCGTTTTTCTTTTTTTGCTTACACGTCGTCATTCTGCATGACATCGATTGTTGCAATTGATATTCATTACCACACTATTAAATACATAAATGAAATCTAATTTCTAATCCAATGAAAATACAAATTCTGAATTCTAATTAAGAGACAATTACTTTAATTTTGATAACATTTGTGAGAAATGAGAATAGCTTCAAAAATTGCATTTTCGAGGAAATATTTCGCTGTGAGTGCATATAATCCTTTCTTCAAAACGATAGGAAAAATTATTTACGAAAATGTACTCTTCAATTCGATGTGTTAATTTTGATCAATAATACTCACTTCGTTTCAAGATTATCAAATTGGTATCAACTTTGTTTCAATGCTATCAAATTATTATCATGTGAGAGCATGATGTTGTTTATATTTGAGCTTTTTGAAGCTTAAAAATGCATGAGCAGAAAATTGGCGATTTACTGCTTTTGAGGTATCAAATTTCCGCTTTTAGGGTTATTTGGAAAATAATAAAGAAGGTTGTCCCATTTGGTGACTTATCGACTTAACGCCAACAAAATATTATAATTTGGCCCGAATGTCGGCTATGTGCCAGATTTCCTGTTTGGCCAATAAAATCTGAGCATGTTCGTAAAAAGTGATAATTCAAAGAGACAGAGAGAAGGAAATAGGAATGAATGCCAAGCAGCGAGTTACAGATGTACTCAAAAGTTATAGATGCATTTTTTTTTACTTTCATTTTTTCTAGCTGGCAAAAACGTTTTGCATCTCGAACAGTTTTGAGATAGCCATCACTTTTCTAAAAGTTGACGCAGTACAGTAGTCACGTGATCAGTTTAAACCTGATTTCCGAAAGAAATTCTGGTTTCGAGATGATATTCTGGAGCTCAAATTATTCTGTAATTTAAAAAAAAACATTGATTTTTTAAATATTGACACATACGTAATATAAAATATCATACGATTGTTTAGAACCGGTTTAAACTAATTTCTCGAGAAAAAGAACTATAGCTTCAAGAAAAAAAATTCTGACGTCGATTGATTTTGAGATGGCTAAAAATCTGTATTCTAAATGTTGGTGATTAGGAAGTGTGCGCGATTTAACAACAACATTATGTTGTTTTACACCCGGATCAATACCACGTGACTTTAAAAAGAATAATGTACTCACATGATAACTCGACATTTTCGATTGTGATAGAAACTAAGACTTATGGTTTGTTTTACCATTTTTATAAATTGAAAAATACTGTTGCTAATCCATATAAAGGTGATAGATCACAATAACCTGTTTTTTTCCAAAATGATCCGAGATTCAATAAAATAGCAGTTCTAAATTTGAGATTTTTAATTGAAATAAAATCTAGTTGTTCCAATGAAATATAATTTTTGTCTTGAAGAAAACAATTCTCATAAAATGATTCTGGATTTCTTTATGTATAATCGGTAACAAAATAAAACAAGTTGTATCTACTTCAGATAGGTGTGAAAAATCATGCTCAACCTTTAAAAGATTATAAAAGCTTTTTCTTTACAGATCAATATTCAATACCAAAAGTGTGGTTGTCGTAATACCCATCAATGTGTTACTGTTCAGATTTGTTACTTAAGAGTATTAGAACTCAATGCCTTGTTTCATTTGCGTATTTTTCAAAGCATGCTTAAACAAATCCAACAGTGTGGATTTAAAAAAAATTATTATATTGATAAAAGGTCCGTGTCCAGTAAATATCGGGGTAAAATATGGAAATGAACTTTCAGATTAACTCTCATCATTGAATGTAGAATAAGAAGTTTTAAAAGACCACACCAAGAAGTTACAAATCATATGGATACACTTTTCCATCCTTCATAACTGACAAAAAGTAATGGAGATTAAATATTTCTCCGTTTACATGAGCAAAGCAAAGAAACATTGCCCATGCTAATTGTATCAGACATCGCTAGACAGCACTACTTAAAGCAGGATCTCAGTAGCAATAGTTAATTTCCAATACAGTCTTAGATGGCATCAGTTTTCCCTCTGTGTAAATGGCTAAATATTTGTCCATATTTATGAATCTTCACCTATCTTGTAGTTTGAAGACAATGTCGTTCAGTCTTTTTTGTTGTGCGATTACGAAGGGTTAGATTATGTTCTTTGCATAATCCAACAATCATGCTCATATAGACATGATATAAACATATTGTTACGGATATCATCTTCAGGTTCGTTTTGTAAGAGGTGATAATACAATCAGCAGGCATCAGTCGATGTCATTTATTTATTCGAAGACAGGACAAATATGTAAAGCCTAGACGGACACACAGTAACAGCACACAACAACAATAGCCCACAAGTATTAATCGATTTCAGCCCACAAAGTGGCAGAGATAAAATCCAGTATGAGAGGTTATCCTCGAAGCTCCGCTCTATGGTCTCTCCAGACGGCTGAAACACTTTCCACTGTCTCCTCGCTTTAGCTGCAAAACTGGCACACTTCCACAAGACTGGCAACACAGAACTCTATGCTGCTTCCACAATATACAACAAAGCATACAGCTTAGTTCAGCACTAGCTAGACACCAAGTTGCTTCACTACTCTCTCGAAGACCGTTACTTGTCAGCGACTTCGATTACACTTCACTAAAACACTACGTAGCTGGAGAGTGCCGGCCTTATACAGTTCCTAGGAGGCGGAAGCTAGAAGATTCCAGGCCAATTAGACAATCGGTTCCTAGTGGACAGACAAAATTCTCGAAGTTTTGAGCATTATCCATTTTGTTGCCAAAGTCTCAAAATTCGTTGCCAATCTCTGGGATTACTGGCTCGGCATCAAGCAGTATCCAATACTGATCACTGTAAATCAGTCTTTCTTATGGTTCGTGCTGGGAAACTAAATTACAGGTTTGTAATATTATTGAAGCAAATATACATTTTCTTAAAGTTTAAATAAAGGCAGTTAAATGGAAGAAGTGATAACTGACAAAACAAGACTTAAAATTAGAGATTTAGAGCTAAAGTGGTTTGTAAGCAATTGGAAAAAAAACCTGCAAGAAAGTTAAATAAGGGTTTTTTTAAAATTAGGAATTAATTTATTTGACCGTCCATCAGGAAATAAATTCGTAGTAAGGAATTCTTAGTTTTAATGTAAGTTATTTTAAGGTTTGATCATTCCAGTTTGATATGAATTGAAGTATATAGAACTTAATTTACACGTAATGAGCTTAATTTCCTTTGATAAAAATTTTTAATGTCAGGTGGATATTGCTGCGCTTTTAAGGATTTCATCGTTTTTTCTTACATTATTTTATTTGTAATATTACATTTTATTGATATCTAGTCATCTTTGGTAACCATCTGATTCCTGGATATATTGATTGTATTTATTTTCAATTTTAACTTCATGTCCATGACACTGTTCAAATATTAAACTTTTGTTAGTTAAATTGTTTTTCATACTCTTTTCATTGTGTACATATACTTTACTAATGGATTTCAGTCCAATGACATCACAGCTCTATGGTAAACATAATTGATTTATACATCTTCTGCACTTTGCGGTATTGTAACTTCCTTTTTACGATTCATCTTCTTGACAACAAAGATATTAAAGAAAATCATTTCTTTGTAGCTTTCTACATTGTAAGAATATCATGCAATTAGTTATTTGATGAAACAACGAAAACAACTTGAAATGCAAGGCAAGCATTTATTCTATTTTGAAAATTGATAAAATATGTATTCCTTAAAAAATTCCAGAAATTCAAGGAAAAAATCATTTTAAATTTTTTAATATTAATGTAAATTACGTTTTTGTGTAATAATATTTTCAGAAGTTACTCCATGAAGAAATAACAAAATTCAGAACAATTTTAAATTAATTAAGATTCAAATTAACATTTGGAAAAAGGATTGGAGAAAGCAGCACAAGTTAACATTTGGTACATGTATATCACCAAGATATACCATCAAATTCAGTAGCTACAGGTCAGATGATCTTGCCTTTAAAGCGCCAATGCATGCATATATAGAGACACAGATTCATTCATCTTTATTATTATTAGTGTTTTATTTCTGTTCCCTACAGGATCAATGTTTCAAACTGTTTTGGTAGCTTATACTGTTTTAATGTTGTTGTAATAGCTTATAAAATGGATTAATGCCTTAAGTGAAATGGATTTAATGATGTAACTGCCGTTGCTATAACATACTGTCTTTGTTTCTTTGCTGGGGAAAATATTTTCACTTGTTTCGTATCAAAAGAAATTGCATTTGCTTAAACATTTATGAACAAAGTGATATTTTTAAAAACTATAGACATTTTAATAAACATTTGATTACCTGTATCATTTCTATTGTCCTTAAGTGACAGACTAAAGTGTCTCTTAGTGCTAGACTGTGGAGCTGCTGTGCTTGACTTATGGCACTTTACAAGCCCGCTGACAGTTATCTGTCAACAATTTAAGCCGAGTGAGCATATCTTATTTTTTCAATAGCGCCGACTAGGGCCAAGAGTACGACTTAGCTGCTCATGCGTTACAGCCCTTTTTAAGGCGAATATTTCCTTCATTCATCCACAGATCGTAATTTAGGCCTGAATCAGAGAACCATCACCTCCGAACCAGTATCCTCAGAGGTATTACACTCGTCATGGAGGACTTTGTGACCACGACAGATTTACACGTGCGCCAGGAATATGAATCCATCATTCAAATAATCAGGCTATCCTGGGCCTTATTTGATGTGGAATGGAGGGGGGAAGGGATGGTCTGCTCTCTTATTGATTTAGGTTTTATTTTATCACTGACTTATATATTTTATTAAAAAAAAGCAGTTTATCAATTTAAACATTTCTAATTTAATAATTAGATACTTCTTTAAAAATACCAGATACTAAATAGCTGTGAAATGCTGGTGTTTCTTATTGCATATTTTATTTTATTTTATCGGCTTATGTAGTATCACATAACAATTGACATCCATCATTTAATGGATGCTTGTCTTTTTTATTCCTATCTTTTCCATATTATTCCCATATTATTTTCTCCTTCTATGTTCCAAGTTTGACAGAGAAAGACAGATCCTAAGACTGGCTCGCAAAGACATTAACATGAATTGGCCTCCAGATTCTCACCAACTTATTTTCACCAGAAGTACTTTTGAAAATTTATGTAAATTTATTGTTGGCATATGTAATTTGCTTTTTTATATATAATGGGTTGCATATTTACTTCTGTAGGCCCCGTGTGATACTTTGTGGTAATTATATATTTCATGGAGAGCAAATTTTACATATTTCATAGATCTGGACGATATGTCGGAAATTCATCAAAGATTAAATCTTTATGTTATAATATTAATTTATAGATCATGGATAACCTAATATACAGGCATCATTTTAGAAAGCCATCAGGATTCTCTAAATAATGCATCTCTCGTATTTATATTCTTAAAAAAATAAGTTTCATTGTTTTATTAATTGAAGTCAGTTTCATATGTCTAAAATTGTTTGCGATTTTAAAATCAAATATAAATTAAAAAACCATTTCCAGATGGTGGCCTTTTCTATTTTTAGGAAATTAATACTTTTCTCTTCTACCACACCTGTGAACAATTCCTAACATTCATTTCATGGCTGACCACCATGCTCATCTTATCTAAGTCGACTTTTCAATGTCTCAGTGGATTATCAAACTCATTAGATGTTGGGTAATGGATAAACCGATGTCTCAGACTTCACTACTTAATACCATCGAATTTTTCCAAATACTCCTAACATAATGCCAATTCTCATCCACATGTTCTTAAGACATTTTTGCCTTTTTATGTCCAGAAGTAATTGAAAGGAGATAATACTCTTCGAAGACTGAATTACTGTTGAAGTGTTGGAGATAAGCTGCTACAAGTGACATTTTCACAAGCAGAAGCAGGCTTCATTGAACAGCTTAAGTGAGAAGGAAAATATTATGGTATCATTGATTCTAGAAGGATAAAAGCTAACACTTGTTGAATAAAAGCAATCAAATGGAAGAAGTGGTGATGGAAGAAACGTGATTGCGAGTTGTAGATTTGGAGAGAAAATCTAATATTATGAAGTTGAAAAACCTTTTAGAGAAAAGTAGAAATCGTTTTCTCCAATATTGGAGATTAAATGATTTGACACTTTGTTGCAAAATAAATCGTGGTAAGAAATCCTTAGTTTTTTTTAAGTTCACTTTAAGTTTTGAAATCCTTAATTTTCAATAAATTCTAATTGTCATCTGAATATAATGAATTTGATTTAGTGTCTACGATTCAAAATTTCTAACAAGTCTGTAAAGCAGTTAAATATCTCTGTATTAATCAAGAATTTGAAGTACATTCTTTTGTTAATTTTCCTCATACTAATATGTTTTATGAATCATTTTTGCTATGATAATATGTATTATGAATCAATCTTTATATGTTTTATGAATCACATATTAATATTCTAATATGGGTTAAAGTGAAGATTAATGCGTCCCCCGAGTTTCTCATCAGTATGGCAACCCAATATAACGATCTTCTAGCAACCCTAATGCTGTTTTTTTTTACTACTTTTTAAAATAATTGAGTTGTACAATTATTTTATAAAAACTGTAAAATTGAAAATAAATAAATATATAGGATTTTAATTTTGTTATTTATTATAATTGAAAATTTTTTATAGCTAATATGACTCTACAATTCCATTTTTAATGTGAACACCAACAGAAAATATTCAATTTCTTTCAATTGTCAATATGTGCTTTAAAACTCGTCTGAATTCATACTTTATTAAATCGTCTGAATTCATATTTTATTAAATCATCCGAATTCATACTTTATTAAATCGTCTGAATTCATACTTTATTAAATCGTCTGCATTCTTATTTTAAAAGTCAGTTGCAATGGAATTTTTTGCAATTCTCGTATTTCTTTTGGTTCTCTAACGTTCGTTTCCTTATTTACTGTTATCCATACAGTCTTTATGTTCAATGTGCTAACAAAGCTGATAGATTCCCGCTCCAGCCACTAGAGAAGCCGTAGGATGTTTTTTAAGTTAAAAACTTTTACCCGTGCCTTCTTTACATGCTTTAACTTTTGCTCTTTACACAAAGGACCGGTGCAACTGGTATGAAAAATTTCTTCAAAATTACTGAGATAAGCATCGATAGGGACCCCAAAGGTTAAAATTTATATAAAAATATCAGATTAAAATAAAAATACTTATCAGTTAAGATCATAATTTTAATGCATAAATTGGTAACTATAACTATTTCATTAGAACATAATTTTAACGCATTAAGTGATAACCGTAAATGTTTCATAGAAGTATTTGCTTATTTTGTCAGTCATCTTTATTGATGACTTGCACCCTTGGTGCCACAAGGGACACAAACTTCACATTTATCCTAATACAAATCAATCATTTTACGAATCAATCCAAACACGTTTTATATCTTTTATGAATTAATCCTAATGTATTTTATTTGTTTTATGAATTAATCCTAATGTATTTTTATTTGTTTTATGAATTAATCCTAATGTTTTTTTTTTGTTTTATGAATCAATCCTAATATGCTTTATGAATCAATTGAGGTTATATTGTATATTAATTTTAATTCAGAAAATCTAATATCTCAATGCAGTGCTTATCAATGACTTTCTTTTTATCTAAACAACCTTGATAGAAACAACTAATTTATGTGGTGACAACTGAATTACCCAGTAACAGCCAAAAGACAGGAACGTACGTTTTTGCCGAATGGTTAAGTTACTGGACTTGAAATCCGAACATCGCAGGTTCGAACCGTCATTACATTTATACATACAAATGTAACTAAAAATAAATTTGATTCAATTTATAAATTTGGTTTTTAAATAATACATTAAAGTGTTCCATTCATCAAAAAATTATAAATTATTTTCAAATTGGTTTGTAAAAAATAATTGCAAGGGTTTTTTTTTGCATGGAATGTTTTTCGTATCATTTCCTGGATTGAAATTTTTTTTGAAAAAATAAGCTTTTATTTTATTGTTAGTGGCCAAAAAAAGATTTAATGATGTGATTATTCTTGTGATACGGCTGTCTTAGCCTAACGAACTTTTTTTTTTCATTCCTTTGTTCATAAGTATATATCTCCGTTTGTCATATATCTAAAAACATTGCATTTGTTTATGCATAGCGGGCAAATGCCATATTTTTAAAAAGTTTAAAAGCCACTTTTATCATAAAGCCTCGGCATCTTCTGTATCTTGACTGATCATTTTATAGTAATAATTGGTATGTATTTTCAATTTTGCTATCTAAACTGAAATATACATTCACTTTTAAGTATTCATGTTAAATTTAAACAACAAAAATATTTTAAAAAGCAATGTGAAAAACGAAATAAAGTCTAGTTATGGATGGAAGCACTTAAAGCATATGAAATCAAAGTAAGTGGTCTCACTTAAACTTTCTCATACATTCTATATACTCTATAATTTATCTCCTTCATAAAATTCTGGACCTTTGATAAAACCTCAAATATTTGGCGAAAGTTGCTGCGTCAAGTGAGTCTGACGACTTTGCTTTGGTTATATTTGTTGCTGGCACCATGACAGCTGTTAAAAATTCATCAAGTCCAAGGTCATCAATTTGGCGTAAATGTTGGCGGAATTATACCAAAGCGTAGGTTGAATTCGGCCAAGGATCGAACTCGCGATCTTCCGATTTGCAGCCGAGTAACTTATCCACTATATAAAACTTACCACTGATGTTTAGTGGCAGTAACCGGTTTATTAAGGTGTCACCACAAATATATTGCATGATATTGATGACCAATAGTTATGAAATGAAGTTTTTTTTATGTGAAATAAGAATTTATACTTAATTTGTCTTCCGAATATGTATTTTAGACGTTTTTTGCCGGCTGGTTGAAACCATTTACATTTACAAGATCATATACAGAATTCCATTGACTTCCTTGATTTAACGAAATTTACATGCTTGCAGAAATAAGATGGAATTCTTTTTCACTTCTTCACTTTGAACACTTCTTTTTTACAGTGTTATTTCCAAATTTAAAGAATATTTACATTTTAAAAGCTAAACGTGTGTATGAAATTTTATCATTCCAACTCTGTACAGTTTGTAGTCTTCGAGTTTATTTGTACTCGATAAGCCAAGCAAATACACTTCCTCTTAACTAATTTGGTTCGAAATTAAATAAATATCTATAAATTATGTCTTAAGTTCTTAAATTTCCTCCGTCTGACTCAAAGCCTTTTTGAGTTACCATGCTAATGGACAGACAGACATAATGTCAAAAATTCGCTTCTCGAACTTTGGAAAGTGTAAAATGTAGAGATTCTTCAAAATGCCGACTCCAAATTTATTGATAATTACATTATTTTCTCTAAATTACATGTAAGAGAAAATATAAAAGATCGAAAAGCTAGATGACATCCCTGACCTTAATGAAAAATATATACATGGATAGTAAAAAAAAACGACAGCTAAATTAAAGAACTCCTCCAAATAAATATAATTAATTCAATAGAAAATTATGATTTCCAAGATCCTTAAACTATTGTTTCCTTCGACGAACACCAAAAAGTTTTAATGAAATGTTTTTACAGCCTTAAAAACTTATTAAACATTCTATTAACTTAATAGAAAAACCTTACAATATACTTCATTCGTAATAACTTTATGTAATGCAAAAAAATATTGTTAACTAATGACAGATATCCAACAGTGATCTATAATTTCCCTTCCGTTTCACAGTTTTTTTTCTCTGAAAAAATTCATGTTTAAAATATTAATTTCGCTTCAGATAAACTGACAATTTTATTACATTTACCCTTCAAGATTTCAAATCTCTTAACCAAAGTAGTTATTCAGACTATTTAAAGAAATCAATAACCATTAATTACTAATACTCTACGATGTTTATAGATCTAACTATGTAGGGGCAAAATAGTTGGAAAATTGATATTTATGACAAAAGAAATTCATATGTAGCGTTAATAAATGTTTTATAAAATTATGATATGTCTTGCAAAATTTACAAGACTATCTTTATAAATCATTTCATAAGAATTAATAACATGTACAAAGAAACAAAATTAGTAGAAAACCGAGCGCTTAATAGATAACCTTATACATAAATAAGAAAAGAAAAAATAAAGAAATATATGCAATAATTACAATAAAAGAAATTCATCGGTTACTGTGAGCGACAGAGAGAAAAAATTCTGAATTTAGCTGAAAAAAACATAAATAATTTAAATAATTCATAGTTGTTACTGGTTATGTACATAATGGTAAATTTAAAATCAGTAGGTATGGTCTACCCTTAACACTTTTATGTTCTTTAGCAGGAATCTTCAAAAAGACGAACGATTTTATAGAGCCAAGCGTTAGGGCGAACCTATGTGAGGTTGTTGCTGCTGCGCCAAGTGAGAATGACGACTTTGGTTGCTGCGTCATATGAGTCTGACGAATTGCTGCTAGGCGTTTTTTTGTTGTTGTTGTTTATTTTGTGTTGGTTGCTTTTGTTGCGGGTAGATGGCGCCCCAACAGCCGTAAGGTTGCGTTAATTCGTTGTTCGAGGTCACCAATGTAGTGGTGACAAAAGTGATCGCTTTTTTCTAATGGTTACGTTACGCAGCTACGAGACGTAACGTAGCGGGTTCGATTTCCACTTGACTCAATCCGCTGCAGTTAGTCATTCAAGCAGATAACAAAAAGTAGAGAGGATGAACACATACGAATGGCACTGGATGCAAACAATGAGCTAGTAAGCTGTCATAAGATAAATAATAGGACTTATGATCCATGGTTTTGCTGTAGCTATTTCTTGTTCCACTATGAGTAGTAGCATTCGAGCGTCTGAACATACAGAATCTCATTTCACTGTGAAACCATTCACAGATATTTGACTTACAGAAAACGATCATAAAGATCGGTACTTTTATAAGCATCATAAAAAAGTCAAAAGTGTCATTGGCAAGTTGTTTGAGAAGAGTCATTAAGAAATCCAAAAGGGCAGTAGCAGACTTTATCACTTCCTCTCTCATTCGGATAAAACTGTGGGCCTTTTATACGACCGTGATTAACATGCTTTCATAGAGTGTGTTTAAAGTTCCACACTAGAGATTTTTGTACTTCATCTATACTTATAATAAAGTTCAATGTGTGTGTTTGTTGGCGCTCAACAAGCCAGACCGTTGGACTACAGCTACCAAATTTGGTACATGTATACCTTGGAGATCGGGAATGTGCACCTCGGAGCCTTTTTTCGAATTTTTAATTAGAATTTGAATTAATTAAAATTTAAGTGAAATTTCGAAGTTTTTTAGCTATAACTTCCGAAAATATTATTGCACAAACATGATATTTATATCATTTTAAAAATTAAAAAAATAGCTTTCTAATTGTATCAGTGTTTTAATGTAAAACTTAAGAATTTATTTTTAACAAATTTTTAAAGAAATATTTTAACCATGTTTTTCCAGCACGTGACTGGATAAAATAAAACAATGACGGAAGTTCAAATTAAGATGAAAAAAAACATCATCTCAAATCAAATCTAAAGATATGCAACTTTTAGCACGTGACTGGATAAAATAAAAGAAATATAAAATGTGATATTTTCTAAAAAAATAAATGCAAAGAAAAGGTTTCTATGATCATTTGCAACATTTAAATCATTAATTCAATAAATTATCTTTATTTATACAGGATTGAATTTATACAGGATATGCATTCAAATTCCGGTCCAAAGGCCAATTTGTAAAATATTATTAATAGGCATATATATTGTTTAATACTTTAATTCGATCTAAATGAAGTAAATAATTCCTTTTTACGTAGCTTTAGTCAAACAATGCATTTATGAATAATGAGTTTTAGATTTCTTCATACTTTGCTCAGTAAGCCATATTTTACAAAATATTTTTATTAATATTTTAAATAAAAGTTGCTACATCAATCAGTCTTCAAAATCAATCATTAAAACTGACTGATTTATAAAATTAAAGAATATTATAAGTAAAACGTGTTATTTTAGAACTTTCCGTCCATCATCTTAAAGAAAATAATAATTTCAAGCCAATCAATGCCCGGAATTACTTTAAAGCTAATGAATATGCGATTTAATTGAAAATTTTAGAACGCATTACTCATGGCGAACCAGCTGGTCGCCAAAGGCGGCTAGTTGTAAAATAAAAAAAAATAAAGTCAAATATAAGTTTCCATGCTTTTTTCTGGAGTTTAAATTAATATTTGATAAAGTGTTCCGACTATAGTAAGATGATCACATGAATAATCTCATTTATATACGTTGTTGCGCTTTGCAGACATCGCATTTACATGTAAATGATAATATAGACCAACATATGACCATCCCCACCTTGATTGATTCAGTTCAAAATTTGTAATGTATTTATACTTCAGATGCTAAATTTGGGAGCCAACATTTATCCATATATCTTATGTAGTCCTTCTGCTCACTAGTACTCGGACAAATGCATTTTTTCTTAAAACAATTTATTTGAAATTTATAGAAATCTATAAATAAAACAGAAATCTAAAAATAAAAGCTGCATAATAAATTTCCAAAGTCATTTCGAGGAATTTTTATTTTGTTTTTGAGTTATTTTTTGAGTTTAAGATTGGAATCAGAGAAGATAATTGTATATAATTCTAAAAATGGCCTTTTCTAACTTAAAGAGATATGAAATGTGGAATTTCATAAAAATAATGAATTCTATTTTTTATAATAATTATGATAAAAAATTTTAAACTTTATATATTAGAAAGTCATAAATTATTCAAAATTGTTCAAATAATCATAACAAATATTTATTTTAAAAAATAACATTTCTATATCTATTTATTCATTCAGCAGTCAAATTTGATTAAACGAAAGCAAGCAATTATTACTCTACATTCTATCAAATTTTTGGGGAAATTAAATCATGAGGCCTATTATTAGTTTAATAATTGTAACTTGCATTTATGCTAATGTAACACACATGGATATTTCAAAGAGTGAACTAACGAAATAAAATAATGGACAACTATTGACGTAAAATAACTGATGTAATGCTAAAACGCTTGCAAGATTTGGGTTGAGAACTACTGTTCTTATTTCATAAATAAAATAATTATATTGTTAAGGATTTCCCATCCTAATCCGTCGGGTTCTTTCACCTGTATAGTGGGTGAGTACTGTGTGAGAAGAGATGAACACATAGTGATCAGTCCGTTAGTAGAAGACACAACACAGGCGTTTATTTACAGCCGAAACGAACACACAGCAGCACACAATAACGACAGTAGCTCATAATATCCACAGCACTGCCTATAGTACTCGACGCTGCTTCCTCAACAGACTGCAAGGCACACATCTCAGTTCAGCACTTGCTGGGATTCCCTGCTTCTTGTCTTCTCCTCTGGAAGACTCGTTATCTAACGTCGATTCCGACTACTCTGCAAACTGACTGCCTTATATAGTGACGGAAGGCGCGGATAAACCGTTTGGACCAGTCAGGAGCATTCTGTATGTATCTTGGCTCCTAATGAATGGATCGGGGAAATTCACGATGTTTCGGGTATTATCTATTTTGTCGTCAAATGATTGCAATGTTTGTCTCCAAGCCCTGGGACCTTTGACGTCACACCCATTCACTATTCAATACAGATTACTGTAAATCTCTCTTCTTTACGATGACAGTTTCAGAGCGTGAAAGCAAAATTGCACGTTCGTAACAATATCTTATTATTTAAGATATTATCACACTCTCCATGGCCGAATAGTCATCACACTGTTCTCGTAATCAAGAGTTCATGAGTTCGAGTCCCGATAGTGACAATAAGATTCACAATTTATGTAAATATTTATTTAATTCTTTGATATAAATTTTATTTTATTTCGTGTTCTAAAAGACTCTGCACCTTTCTTTGTTTACTGATCTGGACTTTTCTTACTATCTCCAGAAAAGTATCCTAGAAATTCCCCTGCTGATATGAAAGCCGGAGATCTCTGTCACAGTGTTTTCAGATCATAGTTTAGTTAATAAATTGGTTTAGATCTACTCATTGTGTTTCACTTAGTTCCACACTAAAGTTCCTTTGTGACAATATGACTTATAATATAGAAAAAAATTGGTAACAAAGTTAAGAAACACAATAATTTTATATAAAAACTATATTTGTATTATTTATCATCAGTGATCAAAGTAATGAGGTAAAAATCGTAAGGTTTTATAAAAGGGAAGAAGTCCAATAACTCGACCACAGATAATGTTTCTTTATTTCTAAAAATAACACGAAGTACACAATCGATATGAACATAAACAAAAGTATTCGTAGAAATCAACAATACACTAGTAAACTGCAAATAGGTTTTAAGAAACAAAAAAAGCGCAATAAACAGTAGTCAACGTAAGAAAGAGAGCTCGTTCTACGATCAATAATCTAAAACGAGAAACTATTAATGCATCTAAAACGCATTTAAAACGAAAATCTATTTAACTGATTTGCTTTGAATTTTTATAGAATTTTTGACAAGGCATGAAGTTTTTCATAAGAATCTTGAAATCCCGACTCCTAATAAAAATGGAGTCAAAATTTTAGTATCTACCAAAGTTTTCATTTTTGTCGTCAAAAACACCAAATAATCGTCAAATTATGGTTTTATTCATTCATCATTCATTTTAAAACATAAATATCTTTTTCTTACTTTGAATCTAAATGTGCAAAGAAACAATATTACAGTTTCATAACAATATGTGAGAACAACTTCTAGAACATTATTTAATTGCCAATAACATTATGTTCTATTCCATTCTTAGAAAAATTAATAATGCTAATAAAAGAATCCACATTCTCTGCATTATATTATCCATTAATATATAAGAATGGCTCATATTGCTTGAAATTTCTGCATTATCTATATAAATTATGAAATAGGCCAAATAAACTAAAAAGTCTTTACCAAATAATAAGAATGGCTCTGATTGCTTGAAATTTCTGTATTATCTATTCAAATTATGAAATAGGCCAAATAAACTAAAAAGTCTTTGCCAAATAAACTAAGAATGGCTCTGATTGCTTGAAATTTCTGTATTATCTATTCAAATTATGAAATATGCCAAATAAACCAAAAAGTCTTTGCCAAATAAACTAAAAAGTCCTGAAAATATTTCGAGTGTAATATCGCAACGGTTTTAATTTTTATACCTGGTTCTTTTTGAAGCATTCCTTTCGTTTGAATTAAAAATGCAATTGTCACAGCTCATTGCTAATTTTTTTCCATTTAAAAAAATAGTTAAATACGATTACTTCCTATTTAATTTTTTAAAATTATTCAAAATTCTTTCACAAAATATTTTGCGTATATTGTAAAAAGCAACTTCTTTGCGCCATCCAATTTTTCATACTATTTTTAGTGAAAAAAGTTGTTAGAATTTTCCATTCTTCAACAGAATATTTATAGCTGACAGTTTAAAAAAAGGGTCGAATGGGGGCACCATATGAAAACTCTTTCATTGCTGCTCTCAAGTGAAATAAAAAGTGCAAAGGTGAACCTGATATCGCAGAGATGATATGCTTTATCACAGGAAATTTTTCAAGTAAAATACTTTTCCGAATATAGTCGTCTCATAAAATATTCAAATGTCAAAGGCCTCTTCAGAGTGATACGATGTTTCAGCAAGACATATAAGAATTGCAGAAAGATGATTTTGAAAAAAAAAATGATAATTTTATCTGCTTATGACACAGGAAATTCAATTTATCCAAAATATCTGAATAAATGATATTTAACAGTAGGATAAAAGATTCATCTTTAATTTATGATAATTTTAATGAAGAAATCGTAATTAATGAAGAGTAGCAATGTTAAGGAATTAAATAATAATCATTTTAAATAAAAATGTAATTATTTTAACTACGTATGAATACTGCTTAATCATATAATTTTCAGTAATAATTTAGTCTACATGCATAAACAAATCCTTTATTCTGTAGGAATAAAATGGAAATATTGATCTAAAAACTAATACAATTAGAGAAGGGAATAAATAGTATTTAAAAGTGGAATAAAAGATTCCTTTTTAATATTCGATAATTTTAACAAATCATTCGTTAATAAAGAGTAAGCACTTTTATGGAAATAATTAATAATCATTACAAAATAAAAATGTAATTAGTTTTAATAAGTAAGTAAGAAATTTTAATCCATACTTTGAGCATTTTGCCATTTTTTTAATGCAAAAAGCATTAAAAAATTTCAAAATATTATGTTTATACTTAATTGACGTGTTCACGCTTTTTTCCAATTGATAAATTTCTGAAACTTTTTTTATTAATTATATTAAATTGTATGATAGTCAAGTCCTTCAATGCATTATTTATTTAAAAATCCTAAGTGGAATAAGGCACTGATATGTATGAAAATAATTCTTTCTAAATATTTTTTTAACTTCCAATTTTAAAAGCATTTCAAATTTTTTTTTAAATTTTAATAAACATTTTGAACATAGAAACTTGGCGTTCTTTGATAGAAAAAAAGCCCAAAATATTTTTTTAAAATACGGTTTATTCCTAATTCACGTGTTCATGTTTATTTGTTTTTCAATTGCTAAATGTCTGCAACTTTCATGATTAATTATATTAAATTATTTAGTAGTCAAGTCATTGAATGAATTATTTATTTGAAAATCCCTAAGGGCATAAAATAAGGATGTATTTTAAAAAAATTTAAAATAATTTTTAAACTTCCACTGATGGATTAAGGAAATATCGTGCAAATACTATGTTTAAATTATATAATCTTCAGCAATAATTTAATTTATATGCATATAATCAAACATTTGTTGTTTGGAATTTCAAATTAGATTTATCATGAAATAACCAACAAAATAACTTTGAACACTTAAAATAAATAAGTAAGATTCGTTGCAAGTCCAATTTTAAACAATATATTCATTTTAATAAGTTTAAAGTTTGGATCTCCTCAGGTATAACAAAAGAATTCGTTTTACAAATACAAGGAATTCGTTTTTTCCATTTTAATAGCTATTTATTTGATTACTCACTTATTTATCTCTAAGGTGAAAAAAACAATAAATTTGACGCTTAATTTTGAAATACTTTTATTCATTCAAGCATTTCTTATTTAGTGGAGACATTGTTTGACTTAAAACTGTATCGTTGCTGTGATTTAGAATTATTTTTTATATATTACTTCCGATAAGGTTAATAATAATGGTTGTGCTGCACTTTCTATTTTTTGTCGATATGCACCAATAAATTTATTTTTTATCATTTGGAAAAAGAAATGTATTTATTGAGGTAATTAATGGGAATAAATGTGAAGTATATATTTGAAGCATTGTAATTCTTGCTCACTATGTATATTTTATTTTCACCGTTATTTATGTACTTACTCATGGAAATTATTATGAATGTCATAATTTCGAATTAAAATAAACTAAAATCAGTTGTTATAAAAGTGCCAATATCGTCAGGTTTTTAAGAGCAAGAATTATTTTTAAAAAATGAATAAAGATTAAATAGAAATAATTACATATTTAATTATATTCAAACAAATAAAAAGCAATCAAACTTTAGACTTTTTAATATCTTGAATTACTCTGTCACTATTTGTTTAAATTATTTATTTTTATTTTAACATTTCTTTTATTTCTCCTTTATTAGTTTCTCCTTTATTATTCTCCTGTATTTCTGCTTTTCTTCTCCTCTATTAGTTCAAAACTAATGAATGTACGATGAATGCTGAAAACTATCTTATACTTCAACATTCGTGAACAAAATTTTGCTAGTTTAGTAATTAATAACAACTCGTGGAGAAAATTATCAGTGGTTGGTTTGTAAAAGTTATCTTATTCTATTGGCAATTTAATTTTTTAAATGTTTTAATTAAAAGGATTTTGTATATTATACAAAAATTATTCTTATATTCAAAATGTTATATATGAAAATCTTTGGAGTAATGGATAAAATCAACAATTTGTGATTTCTAAAAGTCGTCTAACTCTATTGAAAATCAATTTTAAAAAAAATTTAACTATAAAAATTTTTCATATTTTACAAAAATTATTTTTATGTAAAAAATATTATACATGGAAGTTTTTGGAGTAATGCAAAAAAGTCGCCAACCGATATTTCTATATGCATTCTATTGACAATCAATTTCAAAAATAAATTAACTAAAAGAATTTTGATTATTTTAACATATATTTTTATGGTAAAAATATTACACAAGAAAATATTTGGAGGGTAGGGAGGTAATGAAAAAAATTAACAATCCGTGATTTCTAAAAGTAGTCTAATTCCATCGACAATCTAATTATTAAAAAAATATTTTTTATATTATACAAAAGTTATTTTCATGCTAAAAATATTATAAGTGATAATATTTTAATCAAAAACAACACCGGGTATATTAAATTTCACAAGTGATAAACACATTAATATACTATGAATGTGTGTGTGTGTGTGTGTGTGTGTGTGTGTGTGTGTGTGTGTGTGTAATTAAATAATATAGTATTGAAAAGAATTATAGCTTTAGGAATGTATTAATAACTTAGACAACTGTCTCATCAGAGAGTTTCCTTACTCTGTTTTCTAAAATTAAATAGTGGGTGGGGATCATTAATAATCAAAAGGCAATGAATACCATGAATCCGAATTGAACAAAAAAAGGATCTCCCAGGCATCATTTAAAATTTAACTTTAAAAACATTGACTCATAACATATGAATCATATAAAATTTAAAATAATATTCTTCTTAATGTATGACAATACGTGCTCACAATCTAAAGTAAGTTGATGTAAATTTAAAATATGCATATAAGTATTTTCAAAATCTATACTTTATTTGAAAATATCTGATTTGAAAGCAACTCTATTTCATGTGACACAATAAAATTCAGAGAAAGAAAGTAGTGTCTAGTAAACTTTTTCCTTTTTAAAGAATTATTAATGTCGGCACCAAGTATATTTAATGCAATATAATACTATAATGGTAAATATAAATTTTTAAAAACAATTATTTTTGAAGGAAAAGCATGTTAACTCCTTTGAAATGTCACCTAATTTTTTTTAATTTTAAAATTAAAAATGATTAAATTTATACTTAAAATGATTCTGCATATTGAATGCAATTCCTTCAAAATTCGAAATAGATTATTCAACTGCATGTTGTATTCCAAACATGTACTTTTTATATGTTACTACACGCACTTGAAATACTTTTTATATAAAACTAATTTTTATTTCAAAACATATTTGAAGGTTACTATTAGTCATCCAAAAAAGAAATAAAGGAATCAGTGCATTGTTTGTTTGTTTTTTAATTTTTGCAGAATATACGGTTGCAATCATTTTTCATTCTTTCCGATATTACTTTTTCTTAGTCTTTCTTCACATTTGGCATAATTTCGGTTCTCTATTAAATGTATTCCAAAAGCACAAAGTTTAAAGATATTAAAAAGCTCACGAGTGACTCAATGGTTTAATGCTTGGCATAACTGACTGTCATGAATTTGTTAAAGATGATTAAAATTTCTCTTTTCTTGTTATAAATTTAACAGAAAAATTCAAATTTTGAAGATGAATGTGCACATTAGCAATTAATTTATCACTACATGCTTAGAAGTTTTCCTAGTTTTCAAACAATAAAGCACATATTTGATCAGTTTCTCTCAACTCCTTCAAGAAGGCAACCTACACATATAATCTCATAGCACATCATATACAGGGATGGGAATTTGACGTGTATGTAAGAATGCTCTCGTTTCCTCAGTGAGTATCATAATGGTGTGATTGTGAATTACCACCATGCCAAATGCCTGGACGGATGTATGGACTGCAGCATAATGGACACCATTTTGGTGTAATTTCTTACTTACAGCGTAACTTGATGCAAATGCAGGGCGTGGTTAATTCCATTTGTAATTGTGGTTATTATCGCATACTGAAATTGATTCATTCTTCCAACGGATCTGCTACTTTCTTTGAGTGCTTTAGATCACCTTGAACAATAGAAAATGAAGGTATTTTTCTTATCACAAGTCCTTGCTACATGGCTGCATGCTATATCAGATGTGCTACCAAGTAGAATGAGAATCATCAGGCAAAATTAATATTAGAAGAACCTAAAAAAAAAAGGTATTCGAGTTTCATTGAGTAATATAATGCACATGAAAATATTCTATATACAGTACATAAACAATAGGGCAGTAAATGAATAGAACTCTTAAAAAACGAAATATACATTAAGAAAAAGAAATCTTTTATAAATAAACCGAAATATACGAAATTACTTATGCAACCAAAATACATCAATCAAAAGTCACTAACTGTTTGAAAATAATTAGCAGACATTTTGATTAGAAGTTTATCGAATGATTATTTCAAACATTTTCAGATAACTTAAGAAAAAAATTAACATATAGTTCTGGAACTTAGAAATAAATTGCGTTCATATTTAATTTTTAAACAATGGATTTCTGCTGATAAATAAGATAGATTTTTTAATTTTGTCGCTTATAACAATTAAAAAATGATTAATTATGACTCATTCAAATAACTTCAAAATTTTTTTGAATGAACAGAATGTTATTCTGTATTTCAGAAACTGAAAAATATATTAAGAAACTGTTGTACCAGATTTGAACAAAAAAAAAATACTCATTATAATTTTAGTTATAAAACTTTTCGTATGAAGATTTTGCCCCCATTATATCTTAATAAAAGATCATTTTAAAATATGAAGTAGCATTAAAATGAATACTGTGCAAATATAAATATGAAAACAGGTTTCAAAGAATTGAAAGCAAAAATGCAAATTCAGAATGTTTATTAAAAGATCTAACCAAATATTAAAATTAACGACTAAAGTTATTTCAATATTTTTGCCAGAAGTTAAATTTTTAACATACGCTTTAATTATTTTTCATTTATATAATAAATAAACTGCCGTTCTCATTTCATATATCTTAGTCTGGCTGCATCTATGGCAGTAAAATGGTCTGATATTAAATGCGTAAGTAAATGAATCTTGAAAAAAAAAATTTTCATATTCATTACTCTTTTCCGCATTTAAATTTAGACCTTTAGAAACTGTAGAATTAGCTTCTGAATATATGTTCCACTTTAGTTTGAATATATTTAAAATGAAAGAAAACACTCGCACATTTAAAAATCCGAATAAAAAATGATGATTTTATTACATGCAGAAACCTAAACATCGATTAATTTGCTTTACATTCCTCTTTTTTTATTAAAAAATAGAATTTCTTAGAAAAACGATTTTAAAAATGCATTACATTTCGCTTTAAAAAATGGAAAACTACTTATTTCGAAATTATTAATAAGAATTTTTATTGATAAAAATGAAAACATTACTAAGCAAGTTTACCTTTTCATTTGTAATTACATGTTAAATGTGTTAACAAAAGTAAATAAAAACGAAATACTGCTTTTAAAGATGATAGCAAAAATGTATAGATTGTTACAGAATAACATAAATTTCTATGCTCTCTACAGAGAGAAGATAAAAAATTCTAAATGTGTTAACGAGTAAATAAATGAAAAACACTGCTACCAAAATGCACCATAAAAATTTAATTACTAGTGGTGCTTTAAAGAAATACTGTATTTATTAAAAAGAGAGAAAAGAACAAAATTATTGAATCTCGAAGAGAAAATATTTTCTGAATCGTCTGCCACTTGCTTGCTTTGAGAAGAAGCTTTTTTTTTCTATTTTCTTTTCAAAGATATGTTACCCCTTTGAGGTTCAAATTTTTATTTTTTAAATTATAACATAATTTCTAAATAAATAACTTGGAAATGTTTTATGCTTAAAATTATACATTCATTTTATATTAATTAAATTCTTTATTGCACAGACTGATTAATCAAAATTATTTATTTTCATTTATTTGAGTCCAGAATATGTTCTATTTAGATATTATCGAAGACTTTCAAGACAAAATTAAATTTAGAAAGACATATAAAAATAGTTCTGTTGATGAGAAAGGGCATTACGTACCGAAAAAAGGTAATTAATCAAAATTACAACAGCCTATATTTCGATGCTTTTTTATTTCGAAAATGAAAAAAAAAACTGGCAGTATTCTTCTATCTATTTTCTAATTTACTAAGACAACATCTGTTTTTACCATTAGAAAGAAGAAATAATGAAGAAATTTGAGAAAATTAGCTTATTAACATTTAGAATTTACATTTAAATGTATAGATGGGCAATCTGTTTATCTGATTCTGAAATTTGATATAATTAGATCTCAAAACCAAATTTTGAACTGTATTTATTGACCCGTTGTATTTTTGAGTTATAATTCTTATATACGCATAATTGGAACCAAGAGCACTTTATTTGAGGTCAGATTTGGTCTAAGATAGAGATATTGCTATTTATTAATACACCAAACATTCAGATAATTAAGCTTTATCATCATAGAATCTATAAAATTATATTTACAAGTTCCAGATACTAAGAGAGATAATCGTTGTTCCAAGAATACAGGTAGGTTTAAACCACAAAAATTCAATAAATTTTGAGGCTCATTTTTTTAAATTACTGCCATTAGATTATCTTTGCATACTTCATATATGAAAAAGTAAAAAAGAAAAATTATGATATCAAAGATTAAACTATGTACATCATCAGTTGTCATTAGAATAAAATGTGTCTTCAGAAGTTTCCAATAAAATAATTTTTGACTTAAGAATATTATAAACAATTAAAGGAGACGATAGATGCTGATAAAATCCTTTTCCTGAAGCAAAACATTTATTCTACGAGATCTCCTTTCTCATTGCTGAAAATAATAATTGGCAATGAATTTTTAGTCCTATTTCAATAATTACCTTTTTCGATATTACCCTGAGTAATTGGTTATAAATTCACATGATAGATGACACTACTCGCTAAATGACATTATCTAACTGCACAAATCTTATCTCCAGTTCTCGAGTCAAATTCTTTTTTTTCTGCAATATTCATAATGAATCATCACTTAAACTGGAGACGCCTATTTATTACACTTGTTTTATTTAATATATAAAAGTTGTTGTTTGTTTGTTCGTATTTTATGCGTTGCCATTTATCCGATTGCGATTAAACTTTGCCTACCCATTCCTTGCACTTGCGCGAAGATTATAGGCATAAAACGATTATTATATCGAAAATCAAAAAAAGAATAACTATTATTTATATTTCTCTTTTATTATTCATATAATTTTATCATTCATATTCATTTTCAGCAAGAAAATAAAGATCACTCTTTCTATTAAGAATTCGTAATTAAAAAAGATAGCTATTTCAAATTTCAAACGATATTTCCAAAGTTATTTCAAAACAAACATCGGGTACCAGCTAGTGATTAATGAAAATAAAAGCACATAAGAAAGTTTTCTAACCTTAATTCTAGATATCAAGATTCTTCTCGTAATTTTCCTATGCAAAAAAAGTTACTTAATAAACGTTTATTTTATTGTTGATATTTCACTAACATAACTATTAACACATTTTATACAATCTATGACAATTGATCCGTTTAAAGTCTAATGTATATGCATGCAATCAGTATCCTAAATAGAACATTTGTAAAACAGAAAATCCTAAAATTAATACAAAATGAAGTCAAATCTAAAATGCTTAGGAACTCCATCTTGAATCAACTAAAAACATAATAAGTACTAATAGAAATTTTTCCGAAAATTCGGAAAAATATTATTAAAAAAAAAACAGATAAATCTTCCAATGATTTCATAATTTAATTACCTCAAGTTAATATTTGAATTAAAGAAATAATTTTATGAAGTTTCAGAAGATTATGACAATGGAGTTGAATATTTAATTGTTAAAAGCAGAGTTAAAAGATACCTTTACTTTTCTACTAAAATCGGAATCAGAACCCAAAATGTGCAATTCTTCGTCATATGAATTTTCTTACTAAGCTACCTCCATTTAAAAAATTCATAGTCCTGAAAAACAATAATTTGAAAGATTCTATACCCTGCTGCTGGCACACTTTGTTTTACTAAAGAAGAGAAATGATTTTAAAGAATTTTTCTAGAATGATTTCGACGCAAATTGTTCGAAAACAGAACTTTAGCTCCTAAAGCTAAACTGAACTAATATTTTTTCCACGTGCCCTTATTCTGCGGTATAGGAAGATGACATTGCTCCATGTATTGATCTAAAAGTCTACCAAGATCCAATAATAATAAAAAAGAAAAAAAAATGCATCGTCAGGGGGCACACCCCCCTGAAAACTCTTCCTTCTGCCAGTGGTATCTTTTTCTTTTTAGTGGCGCTCTCCGCCACTGCGTGCGGGGAAATTACCACGTGATCCCGTGACGTCACTGCGGTGCCGAAGCAGCTGGTCTTTGCAGTAGAGACCGGCATCATCATTCCTCACCGGACACTTGCTATGCTTTGAAGCTCAGCGCTGTGCTCTCTCCGATTTCGAACTCAACGTACCGGTCGCCCCAAGCATGGCGAGCGGCGCCCCGCCGGGATGCTATCTCCTGCTCGTCCTGGGACAGCCTTGTGCCCAGGAACATAAGGAACACATCCTCAAGAAAGTTGAAGAAGGTGAGTTTTTGAATTGCCGTATTTGATGTTGTCTTGCCATATGCGGCAGGCATTGACTCTTTAGACCGTCTTTGGTCTCTTAATTCATTTAAAATGCAAGAAAAAGTAGGTTATTTTCTAGTATATCATATCTGTATCACAATTTTCTAAGAAGGCTGAATCCTAGCTGTAAAGGTTTGTTTAGTAGTGAAGAGGAAATATTAAGAAAATTAAGAATAGCGTTTAGTTTTGATTTAGTGCGTGTTGTTATAGTTGTTGTCAAATCTTTATTCATAATGATGTTGTTGGATAGCGATTCATTAATATTTCTTCAATATTTACAAAGTTTTACTTATTTATGGCTTCTTGTGCACATTACTTCATTTTTTTGTTGATATTACTTTCCGGCAACTAGTGTTATAGTCACGAAAAGATGAATAATAATTGTCTCTTATTTTTTCTTAATCATTCTTTGAGAAAAATATGTATGATACTGCAGTGAAAAATATTATTTTATTTACTTACTATATGCTACTAGATACTTAAATTATCTTTAAAATACATATAAAATCTTCAAACAATATCAAACTGCATTTCATTTATGCTTAAATCTAACAGATTTTTGTAAAAAGGGCTAATATGTGTAGAACAAAAACTGCTATTGAAGTAACAAATCGATAAATCATTCCCTTAAAAGCAAACTATTTTGATTTTATAAAAAAAAAGAGAATTCTGATTTCCCGTAATGTGAATCGTTAGCAGCTTTTCAATGGAGCAATTAGTGCCAAATTGTAACTTTAGTAAGATTTAAATGTCATTTCAATTCAAAAATTATTATTTTATAATAATATTAGTTGTGAATTAGTTTTAGCACAAACTGAATTATCTATCTATAAAATTTCAAATGTGCAATTAAAAGCCCCATCTGACAAAAGTATTTCATCATGTTCACCAATTATGAAACAATATGCATTAATTTCTCCATTATCTATATGTACTGTAAAATTTAAAGTTTAAATGAAATCTACATTAATCAAAATCCTTAATTTTTTTATTCCCCTTTGATTACTCTACTTACTTTGTAATAATGGCAAATTGCTTTCTCATAATTTTTGTGGTTCGTTAGAATAGTTGCCAGCTTTCTTAAATTAATAATATAAATCAAATCTAAAATTTAATCCTCCAAAATTTAAATTATATCTATAATTCTTGAATTGAATTTTAAATAAAGTATTAGATTTCAAGGCTTTCAAATATTGAATATATAACATATGCAGTAATCTGTTTCAAATTCATAATCGATTTTTAGCTTTTTAAACGAGAATAACTCATTATCGCGCTATAGTGGGCAGCGAAGAATAATTACCCACTAAGTAATGATATTCATTAAAAAAAAACTTTCGACATTACAATGATCATTAAATGTCAAGAAAAAAGTAACAAATGTTTCAAGAATAATTACTAATGACTTTTGTAAAAAAAATGTTATTGTTAATGATTTGCTTCCCTTTTCCGATGCAGACGATAACTGCGATGGCATCTGGGATAGGGCGCCATTGCGCTCTCATTATGACACTAGCACAGGGCGCAAGGGCGCACCTATCTAAATTTTCTGTTATTGTTGTAGAGGTTTCAACTCAAAAATTAATGGATGCATTTAAAATTATTTTTATGACCCATATTTATTGGTCTCATGAGAGTGTATAACTGATGAAATTCATCAAATTTATGCCCTTCTAATTTTGCATTCTACTTTTCAGGAAGAAAAATAAATTATTCCAGAATCAGATGATTCAAATAATATATAAATAATTTGAAGACATACATTACAGTTGACAAAAATTTTATAATGATTTTCTAAAATTAAAAATCGATGCGACCTTCTAGAACATATTTAAGGGCGGGGTCCGATCCCTCCCACCGCCTCCACCCCCCTTTCCCCACTATGCAGCAATTTATGTTTAGTAATGGCGGAAAACCACCTCAAACCAGAATAGTAAACAATACGGTTGTATTAATACCCTTCATATATCCTTATCACAGCATTCCCCATCATTTATTTAGTGTGACATTTGAAGGAAAATAATAAGGATAATTATATCAGACAGGTATTTATGATGACTAACGATTATTACTGACTAGTGAACTAATACTCCGCTTTGCTCCATTTAAGAACAGTTTTCTACGTTGTATTCCGTTATTTTCTTCAAGACTTCACAATGGAAAAATAGCTTATTAACTTATCTATAGGATATAGTAAATGGATTTCGTAATGGATCTCATTTATTTGCAAAATTATATTTTCAGCCTTTTAATGGCACGAGTTAGTCGTGGAATTTTAAGATAGCAAATGAACAGTTTCTTTTCGATTTTTTAAATTTAAGTATTAGCTTTAATAATGTGACATTCTACAAAATTTACTTCTACATTTTGAATCTTTTATGATTACATTATAACTTAGCAATTGGTCTTAGTGATTCTGATAACTAACCACTGATTAATTCCGAAACATTCTTCCGACGAGTCAGGGTTTTTTTTTTTTTCAATTTATTAAGAAAGAAAATTTAGGCAAATAATTGATGTAAAATAATAATCTTCATTTATCTTTTCTTAATAACTTTATTTTTATATAATATATAATAAAGATTTTTGGCAAATTTTAATAGCCAACAAAATTATAGGATTTAAAAAAAATTAGAGCGGACAATGAATAATTTCTTAAGAATGTTAATATTTTTCCATATTTTTTAAAAGTTAATTGATTAATACAAATATTAATCAATTAACTTAATTTAACAAAAAAATTAATTAATACAAATTTATTTTACTATTTTAAATATGCGTATTTAGTTATTGCTCCAGGTTTGTTCTTTCTAAAGCACGTAAAATTCTAAATAATGAATCTTCCTTCCTCTAAATTCTGTAGTGTAGGCTTCTTTGCGACAAAATCAACTAGAAAGAATAATGGTAGATATTTATATTGAAGGAAGAATATTGTGAATGGAAAACTAACATGTGAAGCGTTATAACCCCGCATCTTACCTGTGACATAACTAGATTTCAAAATAATTGATATATTCGAACGAAATTCCATTCTAAAACTAGAATTCCACAGTGCGGGTCAATAGATCTCGATATTTCGAATGAAAGCACAGAATTCAATGAAACAAATCATCTTTAGGGACTCTTTTTTTTTCATACTTTAAGAAATAATAAAACATATTTAATTCCATTTATAGGAAATGCGGTCTCTCTTAATTTCCAACGTACATTCGGCCTAAATTCTCATATACTACAGCAGTTTTGAAGAGAGAAAAAAATCCCCGCACTTATTTATTAATACAAATTTGTTTTGCACAGTGCCTCGTACATAAATGTAATTAGTCAGCACATTTTTAAATAAGTAAAAGTATAATCATTGACGACTGATACGGCTTGAACTATTATTTAAATATTATTTTTCAGATAGAAAATTATGCAACAGAAAGTATTTCATAAAATTAAGCATCGATTTTTACTCTTTTGTGTTTAAATTATTATTCAAACTGCAACAAGGCTTGAAAAGTTTTAGCAATCCAATTCATCTATACGTTGACTCATACAAACAGCTCTGACCCGAATCAAAAGTCATTCTACATTTTGCAACCATGCGAAAAGATATTACTCCAATAGTTCTGGAAAAAAAGAAAAATATACGACTGGCGGTTCGATTCCTGAGGCTTATATTTCATATTTGTTTTAATCCAATTTTAAATTCATAATATCATATCTAGTTCTCCCAAAAAAATTAGACAGACAGTAGAACTGTTTGAATTCCGCTATGATTTGTCTCTTCTAATCAGTGGCGTGGATTAGAGTCAATGCATCTTTTTTTTATGCTATAGTAAATATGTACTGATGAATAAAAAATATAGAAATATGGCAGTTAAGGAAATAATAAATTTCAATTAAGTTAACTAGAAAATAGAATGACGCAACCTAATATTAAATAATCATTTTCTTAGTGTTATGTACTGTTATGTTTTGATGTGAGATGAAGATGATGAAGACTATCGAATACGCATTTCGGATCTTCTCGATTTCACAGCTGAATCCAAAATTTGAAACAAATTTACAACTTTAATGCTGAGACCACGCTCCAAATTTCATTTATCTATTTCATCCTGGTTTTAAATTATTGCGTCTAAATACATACAAATATGCAGAAGGAATAGTAACTGATTTGGTCAATAAATTCATCCCTTCACAAGCCATATGACAGTTATCTATCAGTGATTTAAGCCGTGTGAGCGTCTCTTGTTTTTTCAATAGCATCAACTAGACCCAAAAGTACGACTTAGTTACTTCATGCATCACATACACTAGTACAGCCCCTTTTTACAATAGCATCTCACAGATAGAGAATAGATAAAGAGCAACTAAACCTGAACCGGGACTCGAACTCGATATCCTCAGATCACGGGGCAGACGCTCTACCCTTTTACCAGGAACCGATATTTACACATATAGGCAATAACTGAATTAACGTTTTTCATTTACGACAATAATAAGTGTTCATTGCTGTATTATATATATGCAAGTCGTGATCGATATGTATCACAACTGTGGTAGAATTATTATAATAATAGAATTGTATTTTGAAGGGGAAAGGGGTTAGTTAGTTAGTTCGCGGAATGTTTTTGAACCATTCATTTCTTCATACTATTAAATGGCAACAACTGAAACTATAGCTCATTTTGGCTTCTATTCTTTCTATTAACAACTTTAAACTTCATATTAACAACTTCAAAATATACAAAGAGAAAGTATTAGGATTATCAAAAACTTCGATTTTGAGATTTTAATAGTTGTTCAAGATTTAGACCCTATATCCAAATATTAAACATTTTTAAAATTTAGTTTTGTCGAAGGACACTATCATCAGCAAATGAATAGGGAGAAGAGAATGAAATTTACAATACAGTTTTTACACAAAAATTATAGCTTTATTTAGAATTTATTGACCAAATCAGTTGCTATTCCTTCTGCATATTTGTAAACTGCATATATTTAAACTCAAACGATATATTTAAACCTTCTGCATATATTTAAACTCAATTATTTAAAAGCAGGATGAAATAGATAAATGAAATTCGGAGCGTGGTATCAACATTAAAGTTGTAAATTTGTTTCAAATTTTGGATTCAGTCGGCAAAAGCGAGAAGATCCGAAACTGCATATTCGACAGTCTTTATCATACGATGAAGTTCAACATAAAATAAGATTCATTTCCAAAGAATTTATAAAATTTCTGTTTGTGATATTCTTTTGATTTTTTTCTACGGTTTTTGTAATAAGGGCACTTTAATTCTAACCACCTGGAATATAAATTTAGAATTCCTTGCTTCGATACTTTAAATTATAGGCTGTTTCAAGATCTTTTATTAGATGGTAACAATAAGATATAACCATGAAGGAAAGTCAAAATTCATTAGGGAATTTTTTTTCACAAAAAATTTATTCATTATTATTTCTAATTTTACTAATATGCTAGATGGAGGAAATCATTACGCTTCTCTAGACAAAATTGGAATATAGAATCTCTTTTATGTATAAATAGTTTCCTGCCTCCATCTTTGACCTTTGCCATTTTAAGCAAGTCATTCTCCATAATTAAAAACTGAATAAATGCAGTCGGAAATCAAGTATTCTGGTTATGATTCTAGAGCTTAGAATCAATCATTTTAATACTTTTATGTAGCTCAATTTATAATCTTCGAATGATTTTTATTTGAGTTAAAATCTATAATAACTTGAAAAATAAAAATCTTTGAGCAACACATCTTCAGATTGTGTCCTAAAATCTATTATGCGCTGTTGAAAAAGACACTATGAAAAAAAAAACCTTTTTTTAAATATAGACATTTCTTACTTAGAATAGGGATAACTAAAGTTATTATCTCTTAATTGTTTTATTCCATATTATCTAATTATATCACACCTTCTGTTTCGAAAATTTCGGGAATGTTCCATGGATTCTTATTGACTCTGTTAAGAATGCATTGAATTTTTGAAATTATTGGGTCGTTCGGAAAGTAATTTCGTTTTTTCCTGACAAAGGATTTAATTGCATTTTTCGTATCCAATTTCATACTTAAACCGCAAAATCATTTTATGTTTTAAGAGCTGATATAGCAAGGCTTGAGTGTGAAAAAGTGCAGCTGATTCTTCCCAGTAGTTTTTGGATGGTGCCCTTTTAAATATGGAGAGCAATAAACAGCATTTTCGTCATTTTTTTCTTTTTTGCTATAAAAGGTAAAAATGCTGTTCAAGCCAGAAATAAATTAGCCAATATGTGTGGAGAAGATGTGTTAACAGTACATCAGTACCAGAACTGATTTGCAAAATTTTTCCTTCAAATGAGGAGGCCAAAAACCACCTCGATCAGTTTTTTTTACAGCAAAGACCAAAACTTTTATGAGCGTGTAATCATGTTACTACCAAAAATATGGCAAAAGGTATTAGACCAGAATGGCAATTTTATAATTTAATAAATAATTTATTCATTAAACGAAAATTTCTTTTCATTTTGACAAAAAAATACGAAATTACTTTCCGAACAACCCAATAAAAGTCCGTGTAATATTTGAGATGTTTGTGAATCCAAGTAAAATTTATTGTATCGAAAGCATGAGTTTCTAAATGATTTAATCTCAACTTACAAGTTCAAGAGATGATTATTCTATGCTTGTACGATGCATGAGAACAAATGATTAGAGACTTTAAAAAATTAGTTCAATTATATTTCAAAGCTGAGTACATTAGAATCATAGTCAGAACTATTTACGTAAGTGAAATACCTTTGCTCTTTTAACTTGAGCTATCAACGGGCGAAATAAAATGTTTATGAAAAGAAGTGGCAACTCTAAAGATAGTCCAATCTTGATTAGGTAAAATTTAAAGAATTTTTTAATAAAAAAATCGTTTCTCATTTTTGATGACATTACAATATCATTCTGTTATTCACTGAAAAACAAGTGAATATAACTTATACAAACGCTTTCTCTAGTGTGCGACATTAATATAATAAATAATACATCATTTTATTTTATTCTATTCATACACTGTGAATGAATTCTATTACTTATTTTCCTTCACGAATACCTATTTTTTTATTAATATATCCTTTTTTTGAAAGAGTTTCAAACTGCTTGAGCATTTCTTACATGGAATAATTGGTAATTTAATCTGATATATTTCATTGCTTTGTTCGGCATCATTAGCGGAATCTTCATACTGAGGCCAAAAGAAAAAATCAAATTACTAAATACATATAATAATATTAAAAGACAGGTTTCTTATTTTGGCCCTTTTATATTCAAAAAATATATATTTTTTCTTTTTAGTCCTTTACCTTCTATTTAAATTCAAAGAAAAGCAATCATCTCAGACATTTTCTCTGAAGGAAAAAACCAAATGCTACTGATATCTAATACTACTAATATCAAATGATTTCTTTTATTCTTTATCATAGTAAAATTTCTGATGGATTTCATTCATTCATTTCTCTTTATTTTGCGTCACCATTCTGGAGAAGATGCTTTGATGTTTCCATAAATTGAATTTTTCTAAATTAAATAAGATATAATTTTTAATAATTCAACAAACATTTATTATTTTCTGACGCTATAATGCATTGTGGTTTATAAAAATTACAATTCAACACTAGTAATATTTAGCAGTATCTTAATTCATACTAAAAATTATAGTAAATATTTCTATTCTCCCCTTTCATTTTTTTCTTCTCACGAATTTCTTACTAAATAAATAATTTTTGATGATATCACGAATATTTCTTGTTTTTGGGTGTTGCAATTTATTGCAACAGTGTTGCGATTCGTCAAGTGTAGACTGTAATATTATCTTCTCTATTTTCTTAAACTGAATGCTGTTGATTGGAATCTGAGGCAAATATTCACGTCATATCATAGTAAGCTTTGCAATTAGGAAAAATCCATAATATCTAAGAAACTTCTGCTTTGTAGAAACTATGAATTCTTGCTTGACATCACAATAACATGTTTTCTTCTAGTTGCAATACTCGGAAAGATTTTATTAGAATTGTTTTCAGTCTAAGTTTTTAATAAATTAGGGAAGAAAGTGTTATAGAATTAATAATAATACCAATTGTAATCAATTGTTAATTTTTTAAAGAACAGAATTATTATAACAGATTAATTTGTGGTAAATAATTATCATCCATTTCATATCTTTCCGATCTCATTAACTATAATTGATAATGTTAGTTCAATTTTTGTCAGAAATTTTTCATTTATAAATCATAATAAAATAATAATCTTTCTAATTTAGTAAAAATTTTCAACATTTTTTGTACAAAATAAAAATTTAATATATATCACATAGGGAAACTAATTAACAATTTAAAATTCTAAGAGCTAAAGTTGACCAAACACAGTTCTTTTCTAAACTTAACTATAGTATACATATGGAAAATGTACTATTTCAAAACTAGAACGGATTAAAAGAACAACAGCGAAGCAGTTTTTGCTATTCCATTGCTAATGAAACATTCATGCCAAGTTCAGCTTAAACGGAAATGTGGGTTGGTCCATTCAAAACCCCAAAATCTCATATATTAACAGAAAAATTATGTGCGTGCATGAGTGAATGCGTGTGACTCAGTGTGCAATTATTAGAAATTCAGTCCATTTCAACATATTAAGTTACATTGTTGCTTAATGCAGTTTATTTTTAAATATTTTTTTCAATAAAATAGGAGAAATTGTACCCTTTATTTTTAAGCTCTTCTTTTTATTTACTAATTTACATCAAAAATGAAAATATAAAATTGTTTGAATTTTATGCTACAATACCTTGTATGAAGACTAAATATCAATATTCTACGGCTTTGTCGAATGCGTTAGAATGATAAGAATAACTTAATTCTAATTTTGGATAACAATTCTCCAATTACTAAAGTTTCAATTCATTTCTTTTTCTTTGAGAAATTTCATTCTCTTTTTCATGTTTTAACTACAAAAATTCCTATACTTTCTTTTCAAAGACTGATTTTTGATAAAAACAAAAGTCAAATATTAAAGTTAAGACATTAATTTTAGAAAGTTCTCTTCCAACTCAAAATCTATAGATATTTTCTCGCATCTATGAATTTTAATATGAAAACGACCGAGAACCAAGGAACCATTTTATTTATTTGAAGCAGTATATTTATTCGAAGAAATTTCATTTTATATGAATTATGAATAGATCGTTTGAATTCTTTTTAGAAAAATCAGTTCAATCCTCTAGTGCAAACGATACTTTTTTAGTTGGAAACTTCCAATGAATGCTTTTTTTAATTTCTTAAAAAGATATGTAATGATTGCACAGTCAAAAAGAAAATTTCAATATCAAAATGACTAATGCATTAGCAATAAAAAAAAATAAAACATATTTTAACAAAGTAACTCATCACATTTTCTATCAGCTTTTGTTACCGCTATTTATTCATAAAGCAAAAGCCGAATCAAATTTTTCTAAGATCCTTCGACTATTGCTCTTATGTTCCAAACTCATCGTCGAAAATGCATTCAAGGCAATTTCATTAATTATTCATAATTTTCCGAATGAGTTATTCATGAATCGTTTGCAAGTGGAAAAGATTTCTTTAGTTCGCCTTGGCAACACTTTACGTAATGAAGTTAAAAAGATTATTACAAGATAATCGAAAATTTTCTTTTATTCCCCGTTCGTTTCTTGTGGTATTTTAAGAATATGCTGACAATTATTTTTAAGAAATGAGAACTTTTTAAAAGCTTCGGCTTTGAAAGTCATTATTATCTCTCAAAGTTTAAATATACGATGAAACTTTGTTCGTCATTATTTGTAAAGAACTGAAAGCTAATTTAGATTTGCTTTTCCCAAAAAAAAGTTGACCTTAAAAATAATTTTTAAAAATACACTCTCAATATGGCCAACAATCTTTCTTCATTGTTGTATTAAGCTTACATACTCTAAATATTTAAGCCTTATTATTCTTTGACTAATATTTGTGTGACAATATACAATAGAAAATGATTAAAATGCCGGAATTTTATAACATCATTTTAAAGAATCGTATATGTTATTTTTCTTTTCAAAAACATTTATAAATATTGAAGGAACATCTTATCAAAGAAATATTACTTAAAAATTGGACATAATCACAATTTTATAGAAAAAAATTAGAAAATTAAATTAATTTAATTTGAGTTAAAGGATTTTTTCATATTCATTCTGCCTATTCATTTATTTTAATTATTAAAAAAATTCATGCCGTAATTGTAATAGATTCGGTTCATTACTTGAAAGTTCATTACATTCTGTCATCCTCTGACCGCGGTTCAAAATGACGGGTTCCATCCCGAAATAGCGCTAGTGTTGCTTTAAAAACGGAGCGTTAATATAACTAAACCAAACCAGTCATTAAATTCCAAATTATAAAAAATATTGTATCGTTTCACAGTTAACAGTCATTCATTTCATTTACATTTTGTATAGAAAGTCTGAGTTGAAGTTAGTTGCGTATTTTGAAGAGGGATGGTTATTATATAAAAAATATATTAATATTTTTTGAGAACATTGAATCAAACTGTCTTTTTATTGCAATCATTCTTCTGTTTGTGTATACTAAATGCACAACTATTAGATTGTGTGCACTAAATCCACCATTAGATCTTATCATTATCTATTGGTGGATTTAAGGCACATTATCTAATGATAGATGTCTAAATCTTAAGGGATAAATATAATGTTCCAGTTAGGAAAAATGCTTTAAATGACGTGAAAATTATATTTTATATTGTTTGAATCAATAAATACATCTTCTAGGAAAGTTATAAGACTTTTTTATATAATCC
Organism: Argiope trifasciata; assembly: GCA_026543055.1. Lineage (NCBI taxonomy): Eukaryota > Metazoa > Arthropoda > Arachnida > Araneae > Araneidae > Argiope > Argiope trifasciata. The sequence goes on from JAPMOQ010044283.1 coordinate 310,341, forward strand.
CTCGTTCCTATCAATCATTTTAATTAGAATATTTTTAATATTTTAGACAGAAAAAGCCTTCCATTCTTCGGTGACTAAAGCTAATCAAGTTATGATACGTTGAAAGTGACTACTTTAGACGCGTTTTACAGCTAAATTCGTGTCTCAAGAGAGATCTTAAGCAATTACTTGAAAATAATATCATCCATTGTTGTGTTATTTTTTAAATAGTTCCTTAAAACAAATATGCATGCGATCTCCAGTAAGATAAAAAAATTATTACTCGATCAATTTTTGTCATAAAATTTTGCTTTATTATATTTTTAGTTTGTCAAAAATATATTACTAAACATGAACATGTCAGAAATATATTCATTGGCTCAAACAAAATAATATATAGCATTTTCAAGCATTTAAATCCCTTTTCTAACGAAACTATGTGCCTTTTTCTAATTGAGTAAAAATAAGCAATTAAACCATAATAAAAATGCAAATCATATAAAAAATTTGAATATTTGATATTCGAATTCTGGCTGTATCAGCGTTTCATGTTACTTTTAGAATGATTATTTTAAATCATCAGATATTTTTCGATATAGATGTAATAAAATAGTGTTTCAGTCATTAGTTATAACCTCCTAATTGATTAAAATACTTCTCAATTACATTTTTCTTACAGAGCTATTTGATACAGCTTTACAAGCGAAAATCAGCGACATTTTTATAAATTTCATGTTTACTGTTATAGAAGTACTTAGAAGTACTTTTAATTATTGTTGAGCATGCAAAATAGAACCAAATTGGTTGCCACCAATTTAATACTCATCAAATGGTGTTACCTTTCATACAGAGAATTCTTGACATTGAACTCTTAAACATCAATACTTTAATTGTAGCTGTCATTTAGAATGGCTTTCTTGGATTCTCAAGATGCCCCTGCACAGATAAGAATTGTTAGATTCATTTCAGCTTTTTTAATGTAATTCTTTATTCTAACGGCTGAAATGCCAAATTATTTATTTCAATATTCAAATTACCAATTTAAAAAAGAAGAATCATATACAAAGTTCAGAATGCTGTAGAGGTGGTTTTATGTATTCCATCGTAACGCTATTTCATTAGTGTGTAATACGAGGGATGCAGTGATTGAAAAAATATCTATGTTCGTGAATAGGAGGCGTTGTACGAATATCTAAGGCAATTTGTTGTTAAATAAATCAAGGAAATATCTCTCCATCATTGTGAAAACGAAATTAGCCAATTTATAACGCTCTAAGATCAAATCTATGATTTGAAACAGCGCAGAAAAAGAAAGAAAAAATATTGCATTATTTAGTCTGCATCAATAAACAAAAATAAAATCATCTCTCTGATGTGACCAAAGAAAACCAGCATTACTCCTACTCATTGAATGCTCCATTACTTTCTATCGAGCATTCCATCCCTAAATTGTGCTTTTTATTGCGCTTCGCAATTCCCAGTATCATTTACTAAATGCTATGTGTACTTCTGTACTTCAAATCGCAGATCATTTGACAGCCATTTTTAGACTCAGATTTTTTTTAAATACAGCCAAAAGTCGCATGGTGTAAGATCAGATCATATTAGCAATCAGATCAATGGCGATAATATTGTTAAAAATAACAGTCTTATTATTCGGTTTTACGTGAAATGACATTTTAAGGAGATTTGAAATTGAATAATGTGAGATTACAGATCATTTTGCCTAAAAATGGTGTTTTTAAGGTGTCCTTCTATTACAATTCTAGAAACTTGAACAGAAAACTATATTTTAAAAATTTCACAAAATATTGAGATATCTCTTTTACGGAATATATATAGGTAGTAATTGCTCACCTTAAATGTCTTTAGATATTGGCACAGTGACTATTGACGAAAATTGTTTGTCTTTTTTTGTTTTCGCTGCTAGTAAAATTAAGTTCCATTGGGAACCATAGAATCAGTCAAGGGCCTTCTGAATACCCGAATTTTATATCATAATCGGAGCAATCTTATATTTTACATGTTTTTTGCATCTCTGTGACTCATTGTGCAGTATAAGGTAAGATTTCCAATTTTTTTCCCCTACAAACCGGGCCAATTTTATGGTAAGTAGCGAATGTATGAAATGAATATGAAATCCAATATTCTAACAGATTTGTAGCAAGATTTTCAAACTTTTAATTCAGATGGGTCAGAATGGGAAATAAAGAGAATGAGGGTTTTATAATTTTGAAGCTTTCTTACTTTAATTCAATTAGAAAAATATGAACAGATTGCATTAGTCTTAAAAAGTACATTATTTAATTCGCAAGTCAGAAAATTACTTTTTATTCAGAACCGTGATGATTTGCTGTAAAATAAGAAAAATGGAGGATTATGGATTCGCTTTCACCAATAAATGATCATATACATAAATTTAGTAACATTAAATATATCATGAGGTACCAAACATTTACTTGTTAATGTTGCATAAAAATTAAAAGACACTTCACATGTAGAACATATTTTTTTTGAAGTGACAAATTATAAAATGTATCCAACACGGGTTGCTGTATGATATCCAATGATGGGATTTTGAAAATATGTTACGAGTGATAAATACTACAGCAAATAAAGCAATTTTTTAATGTAAAATAAAAAAGAAACAAAATTGAAATTAAAACTAATTTCTATCTTATTCCTGAAAAAAAAGATTGATTTCTCGAAAAATAGAGAATGTGAATTGAATTTATCCTAAAATAAAATCCTTTTAGATACCAATTTTTAACTACTTTTAGTATTTTATTTTTATTAACTACCTTTTAACCAATTTTAGTACGGAAAGATAGCAAATACCCATTCAAGGAAACGACATAGACTACCCATATCCTTGGTGTGGGTTTTGTCCGTTAGAAACGCTCGCCCAAATCAATTTGATAAACGGTAAAGTTTTCAGAAAAAGCTCAAAAATTATCTTAGCGCAGATTTGTTTAGTAGGACACTTTTGTATAATATCCTCTTTAGACACCCAGACTATCATTATATATAATCTTTTCTAGATAATTTACAACTATAATTTTAAAATAAATTTATTTTCCGAATTTAAACAAACGATTAATATAATTTTTTCAGGTTTCAAAACCTTTGTTAAAATTTTTGACTATTTTTACAAAACAGTATGTCTGGGTATTTTAAATAATAATTGATAATTATTTTTATTTTTAATGACAATGGAAAATAAATAGTTTTGCAATTTTAAATTTTCTTCTTCAACTTTTTCTACTTCTTTAAGTTGTTTTTATTTATTTAGGGGCATTTCCTACATATTTTTAATTATATTATTTGCTTTTTAAAAATAAATCATCCATTTTTAAATCTGATTTTAATTAATCGATTAATTCCAAACCTGTTTCAAATCATCATTTTCAAAAAGTAATTCAATAAGTAAGTAATATTTGTAACACATCCAATCAAAAAAAAAATTTTAACAAATTCTTTCATCTTAAAAATAAAATCCATGCAACAAAAAACAACTATTCAACAAATCTATGCAAAAACTTTTACTTCAATTGTAATCATGTAAAAGGACATAATGAATACAAAATATCCGTTGTTGAAATATTTATTAACAATGAGAAAGCTTGAACAAATCATATTTTAAAAAAATATGCAGAAATACAAGTTATAACATTTGCAGAATCTGCGCAGGTGGTAGACTGACGCAAGGTATTCGAACTTTTCAAAACATCAGAAGATTTTAAAGAAATATTACCACCTGGTGACTGAATAATCCTGTGACTTCCAATACAGGATGCACTTCAGATAAAGAATTATTTCCTCTTACCATAATTGAAGACACGAAATGTTTAATATTTTTGGAATTTATAAATTTATTCAGCAGCTTCATTTTATTTTTCGTAAAGATGTTCAAATAATTGTTGAATTGGCAATGAATTAAAACGCCAGCCTGCATTAAATATTATTTAATCTCTTGCCACAATAAAATTTAAATCTTTAAACAAAAATTAAAAAATTGCCTTTATTAAAAATAATTACAGTATAATTGTAGTTATTCTTAACAGTTAAATCTTTATCAATTTTTAAAAATTCTACTTACTTTCAAACATTTACATACCCTGTTTAGTTTTTTAAAAAAATATTATCAAGTTCTTCAGTGTTTTTAAAGTTGATTAAAACTGGTATATGCCGGCGCCCTGGTGTAGTAGTAGAATGTCTCCCTGGCATAGGAGGGGCATTCTAGGTTCGAGTCCCGGTTGTGTAAATGTGCCACCCCCTTATAAAAAGGAATTGTGTAATCGAATGTGACGTATGAAGAAGCTAAGTCGTACTCTTGGCCCTAGTTGGCGCTATTGAAAACACAAGAGACGCTCATTTAGCTTAAATCGCTGACAGATAGCTGTTAGCGCATTTCTAAATTGTTGTAAGTCCCACTCAGAGAAGTGATATATTCCTAATTTGAAATATAATTTTAAAAACTAAAAGTACCATCTCCGTATACCTCAAAATTCTTTGCTTATAGAATTACAAATGCAGTCCGATTTTTATTTACAGAACCAACGTAAGTGACTTAGTGACATCACTTTTATAAAGCTGATTCTTTTAATAAAGCAATTTGAAAATAATTATATGATTCCGCTTCTCGGTTTTTATCATTTGGTACGTCTTTTGAGATTTTTAAAAAAATGCCATTTTTTTAAAATAATAAGTTGCAAAATCATGAGGAAAATATATATGAATTATTTATTGAAAAAGTCTATTTTTCCTTTTGATAATTCTATATCTTCACCTTCAAAATAAGTGACCTGAAAAGTTTTAATGGAAGAAATAAATTATTAAGTGGAATAGTTCTTTTTTGTTAGACATGCAACAATTTCTTTCCATTTTTATTCAAATGAAATACATTGCATCTTCGTTGCAATGAGAGTACCACTCGAGTTCCTCAACATAATTTATCGAAAAACATTTAATAAATTCTAAAAATGAATAATATATGTTACAAAATTATTTCATTTTTTCTTTTCTGCACTTTAAAAGTCACGCGGGTTTCCCACACGTTTCGAAATATAATCGAAGTAAGCACATATTGTTTTAAAAAAATAGAACTTTCGTTATAGTTCCAATTTGATTTCCAAAACGGGTATTTTCTATTGTCAGTTGTTAAAGTTACAGCTATTAGAACTACTGAATGGTTAAATGGCCTCTTTTTGCTATCCAATTCTTATAATGTAATTAATATTTAAAAATTGAACATATTTAGGACTCATAACTAATATGTTCAATTAAATGTACTTAGATCCATTAAGAAAGAAAATGTTCTGAATTTTATTTAGAAGACAAATTATTTTTTTTTATTTTAGTCATAATAACAATCCTAGTTTGAATCCTCTAAAATTATTATGATAAAAAGACAGTGAAACTATTTTGAGTTGATGGTAGTTTATAAATATTAAACTTTTATACTACATAATAAACAAAAAGTATAATTAGTAAATGGATAAACCTAAACAAAAAATCGGGTAAATGCAATATCAGAACTATTAGAATTCATTAAATATTATAATTAGAGTTCATGCTTAAATTGCTATTCGATATTTCAAAATTGCCATTAAATTTCCTTGTTAATCAGTTAAAAAAATACTATTTTTACTTTCCCACAAACTGTTTTTCGAGAACTTCTGAAGTAAAAATGTATCAAAAAGATCGAATTCCGTCCTTTCGTTTCCACATTCTGGTCACGAAAGCGCGTGTTAACTGTCCACAGTCACGGCAACCTCGAAATGAAGGCGATGTAAATAGTGGTTCGATAGTTCTCCCTCTTAATGATTCTAGAGCAGATTTTTGTATGAAACATCATAAAAGTAAGAGAATCAGATACATTTATTGATCTTGAGGACATAGTGCAGACAAGAAAAAAAATTGAGAAATCATAATTGGCTCTGATTCTGATTTCAAAAAAGAAAATAATTTAGTGAATTCAGAGAATTTTTATATTTTTGTGATTATATATATATATATATTAAATGTAAAATTAAGAAATAAAACTGAATTAATTTCTTCATTTTTAGCTCAATTTAGATCATAGTAACTTCATTCTAAAAATATTCTCTTAATTCCTACTCCGATTCCACGTTGTCTACTTAATTAATTCAAGAAATATTTTGTATAAATGTTTAGTCAGCGTATTCCCTTTGAGAGTGATTGATTGAAGTTGCTGACCTAAACAAATAAGTTTATAAAAAGATCCCTATGTTTCCCTTGCTTTAAAAGTCACACGCTCAGAAATCGCCATTAAAAATTTAATAGTCTATAAGCACTGTAAACAAGATTTTCCCTATCAAAATAAGCTATTTCAAGCAAGGAATAATATCTTCGGGAGCTTTTTTTCATTACTCGGTATATATATTGAGAATATAGAACATCTATGACAATCCTCCAGCCCCTCACAATAATGGACTACCATTTTTTGCTAAGATTTTGGCTTGATAATTTGTAGAATGATCTGGTTATCTGTAGTTGCCGGCAAGAATAATTATTTTTTATTGTACACTTTGTGGTATCTTCTCTACTTAAAATTATATATTTTATAATAGAATGGAAATTTATTATCATAACACCAGAATTTTGATTTTTTTTTCCTTCATTTTATAATTTCACTTTCTGATTCCTTCAGTCTTGGGTGAAACGATAAAATTAAAACCAGCAAAGATGCTTTAAAGATAATAATTTTTATTTGGAAACATCTAATAGTAGGTTTTTATAAAAAATATTTAAATTATATTAAGGGGATGCTATATTATCTAAAAAAGCAGTAAAATTGATCAATCATTTCATATCCAATGAAATATAGTATCCGATTGAATATATTTATTTCTACAGGTATACATTATAAAATAAGGGATTCTTAAGTATTACCTTACTTCTGTACTTAGATTTTACTACTACTACCGAGCTCCGTGTCTCAAAATGTAAAAAATAGCAAAATTATATCTGCATGTCTTTTATTAATAATTTTACAAATGCATTCTCCAAAGAATATCTTTAATAATTATTATTAATTTAATAATAATTATACTTTAATAATTATTATATTTAGTTAAAACATTTACAAACTTAAGTAGAATTTTAAAAAGAAAAAGAAATAAATAAAGGTAATTATAGATTCCATCCTGGTTTTTTTTTTATCAGACCATCAAAATAAAATAATAATTTCTCTATACAGAGCTTTCAGTGTGCATAAGCCTGCAATAAATTTTCGCAAACAATAAAATTTTATTCAAGAATAGTAGATGCAGAAGCTGAGAGCTATAAAACGTTTCTAGTTTTATTATAACCAAACAATAGAACGCGGAACTCTCTCCAGCTGACCTTCGAATTTGTAGTATTACTTTCAGAACTATGAATGCGAAATTTTGAATTTACTGAATGGGCATTGCAGAGAAATGTTTCAATAAAAAGACAGGCATAGTGAAACAAATGGCATTGCTTTCTACTGTAAAATTAAAAATCATAAAGTTCTGTGTAACATTGTTTCGATTCATATCTGTACAGAAATAGAAAAAAAAAAATCAAGCAGCGAATTTACCTTAAAGTACCAAAAAAATTTAATATCCTTTTTGAAAAAAGTCAATAAAAATAATGGAAATTCAAGTAAAAGGTTTTATATTAAAATAATAGAATGGTTATTATAGCAGCTCTGTCCCGTATCCAAAATTTTTGATGAACATATTCGCATACTAACAAATAATCAATGAACGCCAAGCAAGGATTCTTAAAGCGAAGATAAAATACTGCATATTGACTATTATAAAAGTTTTATGTATTTAAGTTGGAGTCCTATAATCCATCTTTAAGATATTGTACTTTTAAACTTAATGTAAAAAACCAACCAATGAACTATTTATATTCAAAAAAATAATCTTCGTGCTTTTGTTTTTGAAGTAACTAATAAACTCAAAATCTAATATTGCTCAGAAAAAAAAAATCCTAAAAACCAAGCTCCAAATTGCCTATAAAAAGGAATAGCTAACCTTATGAAATAAAATTTCTGATAATGAAAACAAAATTTTCTGCATTTTTCTAATGTCAAACAAGCAGGACCTGAGTCTTCTGGACCATCTTTATATTTAAGTGAAAAAGAATTTCTGATGCATATAAACGCTGAATTCGTTACTAGTTAATACTAGAAAATAGATCTTAAAGAATAATCGACTATAATTCCTTCATCAATTTTAAAAGATGGTTTGTTTGAATTCACTGTTTAAGATTAATAAAGAAAGTAAAAATACTCACAAGTGTGAATGTAACTAAAATTACTTTAAGGGATCTTTTCCTCACTAAAAAGACATCATTTTTATTTTTTACATATCGTTTTCAAAAGCTAAACTTATTTCTTAATGAGTAGGGAAATTTCATATTCCTGAATAATAAAGTATCGGATACCCAAGGGACAAAATCAAACACTTATGGTCAAAACTCAAACACAGTTTGAACAATACTTGTAAATTCTTCTTATTCATCATCTGATAATTATATTTCTCCTCAACTCTTTTCTGAGGGATTCAAAATTTTTTTATTTAAATGTTATACATGGAATATATAAAGACTGTTAACATATCATTTTCTGCAGGGAAAAGTAAATATTGAATCCCTGCTTAATTTAGTGAAATTTTACCTTTCATCCATTCAAAATATGAAGATAATCCATTCTCTAATAACTACATTAAATATTTTTTGTTTATTCGTCAAGATAGAGAATAAATAAACATGCGAAAACTTAAACATACTAAACGATTGTTCAAAATTCAAATAACTTAATCATAATTGCTATAGTTATATACATGTACATATATTTCAATCGGCTGCTGCTTTTGAAGAATTCCCGTTTATAACTCATATATAGTTGAATAAGCTAGAAGAGTTTCTTTTTCTAATATTCATATCCTAAATTATTTTACCAACAATATTTTAACTTTGTTTTTGCGTCATTTGATAAATGCATACACAAAATAATTTAAGTGAAAAGTAAAAAATTTTTCAATCACTTAAATATTTTAATTAAATTGATTAACAACTTCAAAATTGGAATTTCTGTTTTTGTCTGCAAATCAATTGCTTATTGTCAAAACTCCAATCATTATGTTCTAAAAAATATTGTCTGGAAAAATTAAAAAGACAATTTTAAGAATTTTTTAATCACGAAGAATAAAATAGAATTTTTCAAAAATCAAAAGAAAAATAAATTGCAGTAAGTGAAGAGGGAGAAGGAGAAGAAAAGAATCGTACCTGTTGGAGATTTTTTTCTTTCTTGTGATTAGGTTAATCTCAATGACGATACGATTGCAGAGAATCTCTTTTCTATTGATTAAACGGCATCGTGTCAAGCTAAATTATTTTGTATGTATATTCAAGTTCTTCAGGGTTAAACAACTAACCTAAGTAAGTTTTCAAGTAACCTATGGATTCGATATTTATTCAATATCCATTTAAAATGCTAGTTTATTGTATGAAAATGATTATTGATATTTTAATTGCGTTTACAGCATATTATAAGCAGTTGCTTGTAATTGTATGTTTATAAGACAATGGTTTATCAATAAATATTACTCGTATAAAAAATTCGATTTTAAAAAATATTTCTATATAATTGCAGGGAATGCTATATTTCTATTCAGTATCCATCTAGGAGTAACTATTCTACTCTTTTGAATTTAATTTTATATTTTAAAAGCAAAATATTAATTTATAAGATTTTATAAATTACTTATTAAAGAATAGGAAAAAAGTCTAAGGATTAAAAGCGAAAAACAAAGCAAATAATTTTCTAATACATCAATTTGTTACTTTATTTCTAAGAATTTAAAATTTCGATTGCTTTTAAAATTTGATTCCTGATCTGACCTTACAAGTATCTGACATAACAACTGTCAGCTGCAAGAGAGGGAGGACGTCAATTCGTCATCTCCGAGCTCCCATGCAGCTGAAAGAAAATCGTAACGGCTCTCTCCGTTTCCATTACGGAACTTTTAGATGGTAGATCGCGACGTTTTTATATCCTCCATTCATCACTCGTATGCATTGTCTGGGAAGGGTGACTCACGTCAATTCGAACAGCCGAGACATACAAGTGAAACATCTACGAGTCGCCGTGTCTGCAATATCCATTCATCATTAAGCGCTACGATGAAAATGTTTCGCGTCGAAACTTCAGCTCATAAAAGAAGGAAATGTAAGGCTACAAAGAGAACAAAATTAATAGCCTTGTAATGGACTATGAAATATGCCTCCAAGTCTTGGTAATAGTTAGCTCTAATAAGGACTATCAAATGCTAATTTTTTGGAGGTTGCAATGAAAATAGTTAACTTGTTTCATACTTGGAATTTTATAAACAATATATTCTTACTTCTTACGAGAGTTTTGAAATTTTGGATATTTATGCATTCTCGATGACAACACGAGCTTAAATATTTTCAAATCATAGTAAACAATAATTTTTTATTATTATTTTTATTTAATTTCGACTCATTACAAAAAAGTCATCATTTTTTTTAATATGAGAAAAATTGATTAGAAGTCTTCTTAATAAAAATTTATTGCATAGTGAGACTAATATGCCGAAATTAATCAAAATTAACATTAAAAAATGGAAAAGTAATGTATTTTATTATAAACATGGAGATGAAAGGAGTAATTGTAATATTTTAAAATGCTGAAAACAATATAATAACAGAAATAAATCATTAAATGTCAAAAGAGTGAAAAATTCTTAAATATTTTTAAAAAATTAAATTATGTTATAATTGTAATTTGTTTCCAATTTACTTAAATTATTTATAGCCTTTCACGTTTTTATAATAGGAGCTTTGATCTCAAGGCTTTTGACATTTTATAAATGGCACTATTCTACATGCATAAGAGACACTCGTCTCGTATCTCGAGTCATCGTGGATAGAGGGGGGGGGTAGTTAAGTGTCAGATATAAGTATTTTGCGGCCCATCCTAGTATATATATCACGAGACTCTGCTTTTAATAAGAAGGAAAATTTTGTGTCCATGCAAATGTTATTTGCTTAAGATGGAAAAAATATTTTAAAAAATTTTGAATTGATTTATTTACATTTTTTATTACATTTTATTTAATTTCTTTTGTGTGTGTGTACAGTGGCTCAAAAAATTAAGAGTACACCTAATTTTTTCTTCCTAAATCTGACTTTGAATATTAATAACACATTACCGAGAAGTGCAAGCATGTTTTTATTTATACGCATAACAAATGGCTTAATTTAAAGTAAGAGTAAAGAAAAATCAGCAAAAAACTTCCAAATTAAAAATTTTGAGAAACACTTTAAATAAACATACGCAGAATTCTCCCTCAAAAAATTGAGAGTATACCAATGAAATTTTTGCAACACCTCGCGTAAATAAAAAAAAGTGTCACTGCTAATTTACATGTCTTTTGGCTCTTTTAATGGCCTCTAAATGTCATAGTACCGATTTGACCGATTTTTGGTGATTATGAAGACATTTTACCTCATTATTCTTGCAACACTTGCTTTAAATGAGTTTTGTTTCTTATTTTGTGTCACTTTTTCAAGTTTGACGCACGAATATTCAATGGCATTGATATATCGGAGCTGTGATAGTGTGTAATTGATTTTACAATGAAAAAAAACCCATATTTCGACTTTATGAGCATTCTATTTGAGGTCTTTGTCCTACTAATGCAATGAAATATGCAGGAACGTAACCAATCGTATTATAACCCACATCCTAGAAAAAAGATTATAATAGCTTTGGTATTCAAATAATTTGTATTATTTGGTCAACCTGTCTTTCTCCTCTCAATCTAGCTGTCCAAGGTAGCTACACTAACTTGCCTAATCCTTCAATAAAGGGAGATATAATGTGGTATAGGAGCAAATTTGCGACATGAATTTGAAAATGGGGCCTCAAAGCAATTTTACATTCTCTACCTGTCTCTACCTGTTTTCAATATTTGGTACTACATGTTAATTCATTAATAAAAAGTCGCGTATGAAAATATTTTCCTATTTTTATTAATGCTGTGATTTTAACTTCCAATTAATATTTAAATATTATTCTCAAAAGGAGCAAATAAAATTCGGGAATTCTAAAATTAAATCGAAATTTATGTAATATTTTTTAAATATTCCAAAATAAATTATTTACTTATTTGAAAAAGTAAGTGGCATTCATAAATAGTCAAGGTTAAATAAAATTTTAATAAAATTAAAAATTAGATCTGTCTTTACTAATTTAGGATGTTCAGGCAATTTTAATAAAGCTTAGGCGGATACAAAAAAAATAAGCATTTATATATATGCTTCCCGTATTTAGAATGTCGCATTGTATTAGGAAAATGCCGAAACAAAACATTTTGCGCCTGCCATCTAACTTCAAAATAAATAAGCAATAATTCAACAACAAATAAAAAGGGAGATGGGAAGGAAATAATAAAAAAATATGTCTAGTCTTCCACTTCGGTGGTTTAATAACAGCAAATCTAAAAATGAAATTTTAAAGAGCAAAACTCAAAAGCATTTTATTTCCCTTCCGAATTCCGAGACGGTTGATTGACCTTCAGACAACAAATCAAGGTTGTTCCGGACTATGGGTTCCGACGGGGTTTCTCAGAGCTCTTTATTAAAAAACTACTCTCTGTTTTGGACGAAAGAAGTTTATAACTTTACTGATAATTTAATTTTCGGGAGGGCAACTTCTCAGAAACAATTTTACTAATTAGATCTTATTTGTTGCTTTATACGTCATGTGAACATGTCGACATGCAGTATATATGTCGCCCATGACATTTTTTAGCCAAATGAACATTAATTTATTAAGATGGCTCTGACACATTTTGGTTATTTTATATGTTGAGTGTGATGATTACTTTGTTCTCACCAAATGTTTTGTTGACATCCAATTAAAAATTATTTATTAGCAATGATTAAATTATTTCCTTGAAACCCTGGGAGTAATATCATATGTGTATAAAAATATATATATCACTTAAAACTAAATTACAACCTCTCATTACAATAGAATGAATATGATACCAAGTTTTGTTTCAAAAAAATATTTTTTTAATGTATTGATTCTGAAATGTTTGTTGCCGACTTGTTGATTCTTTAATTCATTAGATGCTGACATTATTGTCTAAATAACTAAGTTGCAAGCCGACGTCCTGACTTAGGGATGGCGCACACTTATGCTCTATCTGTTAGGTGGATGAAAGAGCCCTCCTGGAAAAAGAGGTAGTGCAGGCGAATGTATGAATGTTATATTCCTATGGTCTAGAAGTCAAACTTCTGTTCTCAGGGGTCTTTACCCACAGAAGCAATTGTAACCACTTTTCGTAGTACCGTGGACACGTCATCATCATCATCATCACTAAGTTGCAACAAATTCTTAAGACTTCCAGTTTTTTGGTATATAAATGTTAAAAGAAAACTAAGGTAGTTAATGACGATGACACATGAGTATAATTCTTGTAAAAACATTTTTATTGTATAATTATTACAATCGGAAATTTCTCATTCGATTATAATTCACTTTTCATATCAACTTTAAACCATTATTTCATACATAACTATAAAATATCAACCAATACTTCAAGCAATAATCTCCAAAGTTTAGGGCCAGACTATTTTTAAAGTATGCATTCATTTGTTATTGGGTTGTTCGGAAAGTCATTTCGTATTTTTTTGTCAAAATGAAAAGAAATTTTCGTTTAATGAATAAATTATTTATTAAATTATAAAATTGCCATTCTGGTCTAATACCTTTTGCCATATTTTTGGTAGTAACATGATTACACGCTCATAAAAGTTTTGGTCTTTGCTGTAAAAAAAAACTGATCGAGGTGGTTTTTGGCCTCCTCATTTGAAGGAAAAATTTTGCAAATCAGTTCTGGTACTGATGTACTGTTAACACATCTTCTCCACACATATTGGCTAATTTATTTCTGGCTTGAACAGCATTTTTACCTTTTATAGCAAAAAAGAAAAAAATGACGAAAATGCTGTTTATTGCTCTCCATATTTAAAAGGGCACCATCCAAAAACTACTGGGAAGAATCAGCTGCACTTTTTCACACTCAAGCCTTGCTATATCAGCTCTTAAAACATAAAATGATTTTGCGGTTTAAGTATGAAATTGGGTGCGAAAAATGCAATTAAATCCTTTGTCAGGAAAAAACGAAATTACTTTCCAAACAACCTAATATATTGTTTGGTTATAATTATAAAAAGTTTCTAATGATACAAATATCTTCAGCATAAAAGAATAAAAAATGTTTCGGAAATAACCTTTTTTAAATTTATGTTGATTCTTAGTTGTTCCTTAATTATTATTCTTTCTCGTAATTATTCTTTTTTTTTTTTCATGATTTATAATTTTTTCAATGTACTAAAATAAAATAGTTCTCATGGTATTTGCTAAGTAAGCGAAAACCATTCTCACATAAGATTTTTCATGCATAAATAAATAAATTTTATTTTTGAGTCCTGTGCAGCGGAAGGGGGAATTCAATTTTGTTGTAAGTTTCCAACTTTTTCTCCTTTATTGTTTCCCTCTTTATTGTTGTTTTCACTTAAATTGTTATTTAAAGTTCCAAATAAATCGGTAAATTTGTGAAATCCATTTTTTTTTTCTTTTACAATTTTAATTCTACCGCTGATAGAATTTTATTTCATAGCATACTGCAGTCAACGAATCATTTAAGAAATGTTTGATATTATTCAAGATTGATAAAATGTTACAAACTGTTAGCTTAGTTCTAAACTTCTAAATGTTAATGTTATAACATATTGTAAAAAGTGCTTTTCAATAGTAATACGTCCTTTCTTTTTAACTCGGTTACACTTTAATGTGATAAATGTTATTATTATTTCTCTTTATCTCCGTATACTGTACAATGATAAATGATATTATTTCTCTTTATCTCTGTATACTGTACAGTGATAAATGTTATTATTATTTTTCTTTGTCTCCGAATTTATAGCGTAAGTTGACAAGAAAAAAAAATTAATGTTCGTATTCAACTAGGGCTCTTTAAAGAAACACAGAATCAAATTATACATACCATCGGTATTAAATCGTATGTGGCCGAATTAAACTATTTAGCATTTAAATTCAATATTTTCAGAATTTTTTTTTCTTTTTAAGCCAAAAAATTCACTGCTAATTTTTCTTGTTGTTGTCACGGGTAGATTTTAAGATCTAATTTAACAAATATAATAAACTACGAAAATCACATGATTGACGAAATTAAGAAATGAAAATAAATACATTTCATGAAGCTTTATACTTATTTTAAATCAATGAACACATCATCTTTATATATAATTGAGAAGTTTCTTCCTTTAATCGAGTGGTGTAAAACATCTAAAATTATAAAACGTATTTAAATTGAATGGAAGTCCAAAAAATTCTAGAATGTATCATTTTGCATCGATAAAAAAGTGAAAAACAATAACTAGGAAATATTTAATAAAAAATAGAAACGTACTAAAAGAAAAAAATAGACGTAAAGGTCAGGAAATATAAATTTGATTTAAAACTAGTTGAATCCGAAATTTTAATTTAAACTTGCATGTATATTTCTTTAAAACAGAGACAAATTGAATTTTTGTGGTTTTATGGAAGCATTATTAAAATGATGGGGTACTAGTTCAAATTAAGCAAGATTTATTTCGCCATTGCTACTGATATAAAACAGAAAATTTTTTAAACGATTTATTTTGAATTATGTAAAGCATATTTTTTTTCTTCCTAATCTGCCATCTGAGGTAAGATTACTGAGGGAAGAAACTTGAATTTAATACTATTACGATAACAAAAATAAATTATTTTCAGCTTGTTCATAAAATAAGATTTCACGCTGTCGCTTGTTCAGCCGTGTGATACTCGAACAATTTCGAGTTGGATATCAAGATGAGACGTGTATTCAGCGCTTCCATTATTTCAAATTGCTTAAAATCGTTTGGAGTTTTGATACGGAAGTTAAAAGGAAGCGAGTGGATGATTTGTAACCAGTAGCGCTGCATCGTGATGAACGATAAAAGATATCAGATTCTTTAGTGGTTCATCGTTCTAGAAAACGATAAATTAAATATTTTAAAAGGAAAAGAAAATTAAATGCTGCATTTAAATTTATTTATTTAAGAAGATGTTAACAGAACATGTCGCTCCATGACAAGCGGATTTATGTTTGATATAATAAAATATTTGACAAAAATAGCATTAAAGCATTTTTACATCCTATGTAAAGACTTTACTCAATTAGTTCTATAGTTATTTTATCTTTTATTTTTCTTTCATAAACTTTTGTTGAAAAATATCTATTTTGCGTCTTCTTATCCTGGAATTCAATATTCAGACTGAAAAATTTTATGAATTCCAGCTAAATGTATGAAAAATAGCATTTGTCATAAAAATGAAATTCAATGGTTGGTTGCAATTAAAATATCATTTATTCGGTGCATTGAAGAAAGAAAAAATAATATAAGTAATAAGAAGGAAAATAATGGGTATAAGGAAGTTGAGTCTCTATAGTATGAATTCAGAACATCGCGGAAAGAATGAAAAAAATAATAATTTTATAAATAAGTTATAGAGGAAATATTGACTAGCAATCTCATACGCAAAATACAATTCAATAATTGCCTTATTATGAATTTTAAGTGGTATGGAAGTGCAATAAATATTAAAAATTGCTTTACAACTCTTTATGTCATTTTAATTAATGTTTATACATCAAAGAGCTCATATTAGAAAAATTTAATTTCATCAGATGTTTTTCTATAAATCAGTCGTTTCTTCGATGAAAAAAATGCCCGTTTTAAAGTGTGACATAGTTATGACCATTATTTTGTTTTTCACACAAGTTCTTTAATATTTCGCGTAATTTTCGCATTCTAAATGATTTTAAAATGACTTTGAAATGTACATTTTCGTAGTCCAAAGTATGCATTTTTAGTGACTCTAGGTCAAACGGCCATGTCCGTAGAGCACCAACATATATAAAAACAGAGACAGATATGCACGCACATTCATCTTTATTATTTGTAGAGAGGAATGTGATGGTGCTCTACAAAACAGATCATGAATCAGAGCTAGTTCATTTGGCAGAGATGCATCTTGGGAGAAAAAAATGTATGCTTGAGGGAATTTTTTTTCCTTGAATCTCCGTGTGATATTTTTATCAAAATTTAAATGCTGTTTTTGAAAGCAAATCGTATATAGAAACCTGCTTAGAATGAAAAAATAAATCACATCTTTACATGTTGATGAACAATGAAAAAACAGTTAGAATGATATATTATCGCAACAACAGTAAAACGATTTGAGCTTTACTTCAATAATGAAAAAAACTATTATGAAATTTTTTTTTTTAAATAATTAGGGATAGAAAATTTTATACGGCCAAACAGCTGCTTGTTTAAAAAGTATAATTTTTTTTAATTTTAAGATGATGTAAATCTTTTTATGTTGCCATATTTTTGATAGTTATGATGACAAAGTGACAGTACTTCGCTAAATTTTTAAATAATTAAAATTTCAAAAAATAATAAAAATTCCTCGTTGCACCCTTCAAATTATTTTGAGCTAAACTTGATAGCCCAAAGTAAATCACGGTCTGAACGATAGAGATCCAATACCCACACATACATGCTCCTTAGTTATTAATTGAGATAAAGACAAAAATTCTTCAGTAAATGTTTTATTTATATGCTAGAGCATATATTTTGGAATAATATATAAAAAATATTTTTAGTAAATAACCTAACTAAGTTAACTAACCTTGTATATCACTACTTCGTGTAAGACATTTTAAAAGTCAATAACAAGTATTATGGCTGTTGTTATAGCAATATTTTAAGGCCATTAAAATTCTTGACTTGGCTTAAGCCATCATAAATCTTGATAATAATATCGTAGGAAAATTCTGACGATATAATGCAACAGAGCATAAATTTTCCCTCAAACTATTTTACGACACAGTTTACTTTTATCAAGTATTTCACTATAAATCACTTTAACTCCCGACTTTTAGAAAATTATTTAACATTAGCTAAACTTGGGATAAGAGGAGGTATATTAAAGGAGTTAAATTTTTTCAAAAATTCAAAAACGGGGAAATATTCATTTTATCTCCCAATTTTTCTAACGCATGTTCCTTCAGTAAAATATCTTTACAAAAAATAAGGTTTAAAAGTATTTTACCATTCATAACTTTGAAAAAAGAAAAACTACCAAAAAAAAATCCTTCCTTCCAAATCTAAAATGATTTTCGGCTTCCTCTCATCATTCTTCCTTAACCAGATTATGGAAATTACTGACTTGGGTTGAAATATCGGGCGTCTTTTTTCTTTCCATCCCTTCCATAAAATCCCACTTTTTTTTCAATTTCATCTTTTTTCAACCGAAAAATAAAATTGAACTACTTTAGCATGTGGATCGTCGCTTGACAGCATATATCATACTTAATCATAAAATCAATAACTCAAGAGAAGTTTCAAGCGTTGGATCGCTTTTGGCTGCTAAGCATAAAGACTGGTGAAGCATATCTTGATATTACATCGTTCTTTCGTCAAAATCATCCGCAAAATCTTTACCATACAGCATAAAAAAATCCATTTTGGAAAAAAGTACTTTATCAAACAAATTTGAACCACCTGTCTTTGTTTTTTAATTAATGACAGAAATGATTTTTTTAAATATGAGTATCAATGAAAAAGAATTATGGGAAAGTTCAATAAACGATTAGTAATTAGAATATATTTAATCAAAACTTTGTTTTAAAAGGCAATTTGATCCTGATTTCTATTTTATTGAATACATCTAATCAAATCAAAGGCTCATGATCAATTGAAAATTTAATTATATCTTTTGGTAAAACGATATAGATAACACTTGAAGTTGAGAAGAAGAAACTTGAAGTTTTCCGCATATAGATATCACTTGAAGTTGAGAAGGCTTTCAAATATGGAGACAATCGCCATTAGATCATCCAGGAAATTTAGTCCACATTTGTATTTTAACTGGAGCAAAATTTAAAGTAGTGAGTAAGCCTTATTTAGTTAAAAAA